>VOQJ01030992.1:85426-107813 GCA_015052665.1 Apistogramma diplotaenia
CCGCCCGGCCAGGGAGGCCGTATCAAAAAGAAAAAAAACACAACACTGTGGGGGGGGGGGGGGGGGGGGGGGTGCTGGTGGTGGTGTAACCATAAGCCTTATGCTGAGATGGGAAATGCCCTCCGGATGGAGAGTAGCTGAAGCTCAGCTTTTTTTTGTTGTTGTTGTTGTTGCTTATTTGTGTAAATATACATTAAGAGGTGCTGTTTTATTCATGCTTGTTAAGTTTAGGGGATCAATGTGTTACCCAGTCTCACCAGCGTCTGTGCAGGAATACAAACCAGCACAGTTCACATCGTCTGTTCTTACTGCAATAACACAAACAAACACACACATTTGAGGATTTTACGATCTGATGTCCTTGTGTGCTTGCAAGTGCCGTCGTAAAAACTTAACAAATGCCCATAGTAAAAATGACTTATAAGAATGTTTGCACATCTGCCTGTGCTATGGCCTGAGTTTGAATAAGCCAGAGACAGAAAAACTGCTTTTGGAAAATTTTAAAGTAAATGAATTTAAGTAGAGATCTCATTAAAGGACGTGATCAAAATGCAGAAAAGATCCTGATCGTGGTTGGAGAAACACAGCACAAGTGCAAGTGCCTTGTGTTCTGTTATCTGTCAAGATGATCCCACACTGCTTCAATAATGTTGGTCTCAGGGCTCTGGGGAGGCCACACTGTGACTGATAGTGTTCACTTGTGTGTTTTTCTATCCAGGTATGCTTTTTCACTGCACTGGCAGTGTGTTTGGGATCATTCATGCTCAAAAAGCCAGTCATGGTGCTTTTCTGTGTTCATAATTTCATTGATTTTGACAAGATCCTCAAAACCACTAGCTGAAATGCAGCCACAGGACAGAGCCTCCACAGATAGCGGCTAACTCTCAGGGTCTTATGTCAGGTCTTTGATCTTTTTTTCTTTTTCTTATGTTTTTGTGACAATCTGCTAGTACCAAAGTGCTTTTTTTATGTTTGAATGATTTATGGGTCAGTGTTAAGTTGCTTAACACAAAAAAAATCCTCAGGTACAAGGATTGGATGGACAAGGACTCAAAAAGCAGCCAATGTCCAAAGAAAAACTTTGAAATACCAGTACATTTTCCACTGCACTAGGTCCACACACTAAAATCTACTTCATGTTGCCAGGAAAAGATTGTAGTCTGGGTTAAAATACACCATTTTAAAACATTTTGCACTTCTGCTGTGTTCAGTTCAGGAGATGATCCCAGCTCACATTCTGCATGCACTCCTTCATGCGGGATACTAATAACATCTTTCATAGCAAACCTTTTCTGCGAGGGAAAGAGTCTTAAAATTATTCTTCACTCTCAGTAGGAAAAAGAACACAAAGCAATCCAATTTGTACCAAGAGTTGCAATGCTCAAGCAAGCGCTTTCTGTACCTGATGCACCAGAGTAATATTTCACACAGCTACAGCAAGCCCTTTTCAGGCCAGGTCATAGATCATTTAAGGCATGACCAGTGCAGTGGAGTCTTTCCTGTGAGGAGGGATAAACAGCATGGAGTAGTAGAGATGAGCGCATATGTTCTTAGTCAGTGAGCCAATATATTACGGTATGCTCTACTGCCTTGTTGTGTGAAAACTCTTATAAATGAGATGTGCGATACATTTTGGGAAACAATCAGCGGTGCAGTCTGAAATTCGGCATCGCCCAGCCACTAATCATCATCCGCCTTATATTATGTTGGTGGCAAACGTCATTAGACATTCACTCAGTCATGTTGCAGACTTACACTCAGCTGCCTGAAATGGTGAATACAGTTTAAGCCTTGATTAAGCTGGGTCGGATGAGGGGTAAATTGCACCACAGTGCGTCTCTCACTTAACTAACCAGCCATGCTTTTGGATGGAGGTATTTTTCATTGCTGGAAGAGCTCTTCGTGCCCGCTCACGGCTAGTGAAGTGTGAAGTCGTTTTTCTTCCCCACCAAAGGGCGGACTGAGGAAGCTTCATGTGATGAATAATGCTAATGTGCAAGGTGCTTCCAGTGTGCATAAACATGCATCACTTTAAAATGAAATAGGCTAAAATTTGGAGGGAGGAGGGAAAATGTTAAGTTCACACTCTGGGCTTCTTTAGAGGAAAAGAAAAGACTTAATTTTATGCAAAAAGCAGCATATAAATCTTTGATTTTACTGCTCCCCAGTAAAATGTTTTTACTTCCCCAGCTTTAACATTTTTGCTAATTATGCCCTCTGCATCCAGAGCTTCCTTCCCTTTTTTTTTGCCTTCAACCAAATCTGTGCCCATGTGAATAACTAAGGTTCATAGCAAGTCTGCTTCAGTAATGATGCCTTCTTCCTGAACATCTCATTTTTTATTTAAACATACATGCAACGCAAACTTCATGGGCAAACAAATTTCAATCATCTCATTGTTAATCGTCAATCAATTAACTAAAGATATCAATATTTTCTTCTGCAAAATCCCATTCAAAATCTTAATGTGCTTCAGTGCTTCAGGCCACAAGAGGCTAATTTCCAACAGATGTTGCAGTGAGCCTTGGATTTTTATGCGTCTCATCGCTGCTTTTTGAATATGGTGTCAGTTCCTCGAACCTGTTATGGCCAACTTTCAGCTATGGAATTGCACACAAAACAATAAAAACAAAGGCGTCTGTCACAAACAAACACATTCTTGGGGGTAAAAGTGATCTTTAAAATGGCATCTATTTTATATATATTGGAGCTACTTTTCCCACACTTGGTGTTCAGTTCTCCTGGTTTAAAGTATCTGTAATCTGGATTGGATGCTTTGCTCTTTAAAAGGAGTTTTCAAGGATAAAACACGGTTATTCCAGAGTTTTCTACTGGTAAAAAATACTGTGATCCTCTTTTTCTTCTTTCCGGCTGCTCCTTTGATGGCTCGCCACACACTGCACTGAGGTCTTCCTCTTTTCCTCCTGCCTGATAGCTCCATCCTCATATCAGCCTGTTATTATTTAAACTAACTCATCAGACTTTACAGTGTTTAGTGACATGAAGTGAAATATAGACTGAACATATTCCATTTTACAAAAAAAATTGCATGTATGTTTAGTTTTCTCACACAGAAGTGTAACATGTAACCTCTTTGTGAACTCAGCTGCCTGGATGAATTATTAGGGTCTAATCGGTGACCCCGAGAGCCTAATTCAAACTCATTGCTAGTACGTATCAAGGGGCTGGAGGAAGGGGCGCTCTATTGTTAAGCCCATCTCACTGGCTGTTGTTTTAATGGCAGATGAGAGATTAATGGCGATCTAATGGCTGTGGGGAGGACTCAGAGCAACAATAGAGTTCTGCTACAGCGCAGACCAAGTACATTAGTCAGTCCGAACAACTATCTGCACGAATACACACATGCGCCCGTCTAAAATGTACACATGAACATATTCGGCTATTCTGCAGCCACGCAGACACATTCGTGCGCACAGATGCACGAGCGAAAATGATTCACACCGCATTTATTGATTTGTCAGTAAAGAAGTTTTGCAGTCATCCATCATCAGTGCATCCCATCTCATCACGAGAAAAAAAAACCCAACAGAGCTAATTCTCAACCTAGCAACCCCCCGGTGTGACAAAAGGAGGCTAATTTATGCATTGGCAACATGGTGTGCGGGGAATAGGAGCGTGGCAGCGGGGCTGGATGCTCACTCTTGGATCGTGGTAATTGTGATTTGGTTGCTAGGATGTTGAGCGTAATGAATGTCTTGTTGATGCTGTTTGTCATAACCCGTGCCATCCCTGGCTGCTTGAGGACACAGAGCCTATTAGTTAAACACAGACACATTGGCCCTGCCATGATGTATGAGCCCACCATGTAGAAGGCATTAGTCATTTTATGAGAGAAAATGAAGCAA
Organism: Apistogramma diplotaenia; assembly: GCA_015052665.1. Taxonomy (NCBI): domain Eukaryota; kingdom Metazoa; phylum Chordata; class Actinopteri; order Cichliformes; family Cichlidae; genus Apistogramma; species Apistogramma diplotaenia. Next base: position 89,293 of record VOQJ01030992.1, read on the forward strand.
ACTGCCAGGACAGAGTAGGTGTTGAATAAGAAGCAAACCTCTTGACTTTTGCCATCAGCTTTTTAATCATCAGGTATAAATTAAATGAAAGTATCTTTTAATTGGAGCTGAAATAGTTTGGATTGTCTCAGCGACGATACCGTACATGTAGGAGACCATTTGTTGAAAGGAACTCTAGCTTGCCCCCTGCCTTATGAATAAAATATATTTTCTTTCCCAAAAAGCACAAAATCATGTTTCGAGACAAATCATGTTTCATTCTGGGGCTGAGCCAGTAGGAAGGATCTGTATTCATAAAGCCTAATTGAAAGGAAGCCCATCTTGCATATAGAAGTGGTACAAAGAGCAGGAAATGAGATGGTTCTTAATGCATTCCCTGACAGATGATAACCTCTGATTTCCCCCCACTTACATCAGAAATGGCTGCTTGGAATGACAGTCACAAGTCAACACTCTCTGATGTCTGCGTGCATGTTTTACCGCTGGTGTTGGTGCACAGAGGTAGGAAACGATAGACGTGAAGAGCAACAGAGGAGAAAACCCTTGAAATACTCAGATATGCAGTATCGGTTTATATCAAGCTTTTGGCTGTGTGGAATATATATGCATATATATTGTTCTTTTTAAACAGAACAATTGCAGACAAAAAGAAGGATAAGCACAGAGAAAAGCAGTCCAGAGGCAAATGTGACAAATAAAAGTTAAAATCATATGAGCCATTGTACTGTAAATAAAACAGAGACAAGCAATTGCCGCCATAAAATATTAGCAGTAAGCAGCAACTGTGTGTGAAACCGCTCAGCAAGTATAAACAGAAGAATATGGAGTACCATACTTCCAACATTACATACAAGCCGTGCAACAGATGAGCGATAGAAGTTTGCAAGTTTACTTCTTACACTGAATGCAATCCTTTTCTAAACCACTTCTTTATATGCGCCCTCCGTAGTTGTTTGTCAGCACTCAAGTGCTATTCGTGACAGTGGGGCTGGAGATGCACACAGGAAAGTACAGCTAACGCTTGGCTGACAGATTCGTGACTGTTTATTTTTTTATCAGCAGCATTCAACATCAAATCCTTTCTAAATGTCAGTAAATCAAAAGACATTCCAGCTCCCTTAAAAATGTATTTGCCGTGCACTGACGATGGCTTGAGACGCATAATAAAAAGGTAACACCTCATCTTTCAAAATGTACCTGCACATGCAACACTTGTATGCAAGGATACGCACTGGAAGCGATTTATTTGCCGCTTTGAAGCTAACAGCTGGTCCCCTGTGGACATTCTGGGCTCCGGTTGCCTAGGTAACCTTCTAATGTCTTTACTACCAGGTCACATGCCAATCAACTGTATTCTTCACTCTCATTGGTAGTCGCTTCAGTTGATCACCTGAAAGTAGAGAAAAGTTTATGTCCGATCCTGCCCACTTCCCATCACCACCACCATGTTTGCCCATAGTTGCTTTAAGTCGCGGAACATCATTCACTTTCTATAATTTCTGGTCGTCATGCCGCTGCCAGTCACATCCACTGTGGATGCACCTTAAGATTTTTGGCACCGAGCACCTTTTGGTTGAACAGACTTTGGTGCAGGGGGGTGGAAACAAAAAAAAAAAAAAATCACCTATCATCTGACAACTAATTCAACTTTTTTTTAAACTTTGTTTTTTTTTCTCTACATTTGTAAACTATGCCCAACACGCTTTGGCGTCTTCCTCAGAGGCTAAGGCCATGATTTATACATTCCACACATGCACTAGGGTCCACTTGGATCCAGGTGATGTGAATTTCACCATCAGATGGTGAGAGCGAAGGTCCATGTGGGCATCTGCGTGCCTGTCAATGTTTGTGAGTGTGCAGACTTTACATTGCAATGCTCCAACTGTGCATGTGCCCCAAGCAGCAGACTTCAAAGACCTACTCGTCCTTCATGTTTCCAGCTGTTGTCAATGTCTGCAAAAGTATAATCAAGGGTTAAGTCATCAGGAGATAGCTGAAGGAGTCCTGGATTGTATAGTAATTCACCACATAAATATTAACACAGTCTGTAAACTCAGAAGCCTGCAAGCATCGCTGATCCTGATTGGAGTCTTAATGTTTAAAAGCTCTAATCCGTGCATTTTATTAAGATAATCAGAGGGGAAGGGAAAAATAAAATGCATTTAACCCTCCAAACTGACACAACAGCATATCTTCATAGCAGAAAACTCAATCTCATTTAAACACATTTGAGAGGTTCCCATGCCTCGCGCTGAAGGGTTTCAGTGCAGGATAAGTAGTTGAAGGACAGAACACGAGCCTGTTACTTTCAGCGATTACCATTTAACAGGGACGCACAGAAAACACTGGCTTCTGTAGTTGCTGCGAGACCATTTAAAGGATACTTTACTTTAGCAACAGTTCCACCATTTGCTCCCTGTGAAGGTAAGCTCCAGCAGCTAAAACGAGCCAGCACTGTGAAGAGTGTTTCCTTGAGGAAACACGGTCTAATCTACAGCACACAGGCACTATGATGTAGAAGGGATTGACCTGAGCAGGCTACTTAACATCCGGCCTGACAGCAGCTATTTAATCTGTTTTTCATGTTGTCATGCCATCTTCCTCGAGCAGAACTAATTGGTTGTTTTCGCCTGTTGTGCAGGAGCCAGTGCAAAAAGAAAAAAAAGGAAAAAAAATATAAGTGAAGGACACTCATAACAACTTGTACACACACTCAAAAGCGTGGACACGGATGCGATCACAGGTGCAGACAAGCCCAAGCGGGAAATGCTAAACTCAATTTGACAAGTAAGGGTCCTAATAAAACCATGAAGTGAAATCTCCTTGAACTCTTATCACACACACACACACACACACACACACACACAAAAATATTCCCTCTTCCCGCTCTGCCTCCCTGTCCGATTTGCATTTTGGTTAACACTCTAATTGCCTCTCATTAAATACCTTGTCACTTTGATTAATTGGTGTGATACAGAAATGTAAAACAGCAGAGCGGTACAATGCATAGTGAACAGTTGCTGATTGGAAAAGACGCACAAGCCTGGCTAAAAATAAATAAATAAAAAGAAGCAAAGGACAGGTACACTTAGAAATAAACAAAGTAAATAAAAGTTGAGCCAGGTTTATTTTATGATGTTGAAGGAAATGTGAATGATATGAATTTTTTCTTTAATGGGGGCCGTGGCCTAAATGTTCCCAGACTGAATTGTTTCTGGTTTGAATCGTGGATCAGTGCAACAATGCACATTCATCTCTCTGCAGACAGCTATCAAGGTGACCATAAGCATGCAAAGGTGCCCTTGAGCTCATCTCCAGCTGCTTCAGCAAAGTTGGTCACAGGCCAAAACAATAAACCTGAGCTGGTAGGAGTAACCTTTCTTTAAAACGTGCCTGCCATTTCTAAATAAACAAGTGTAAATTTTCCTTTGGTTTGCCACTTGCACTGACATAATGATAATAAAGGTTGTAGTTGTAGTAGTTAAAGCATTCTAATAGTGGGTGGTAATAAGGCTGAATTTAACATGCTCGGTAAAACGCTGTGAACGCGCGGTCATTACCTGACGACGAAGGCTAAGATCTCTGAACAAATTCTTGCTGTGACAGTGAAACAGAAAATAGCTCATAGCCAAAATATGAGGACCGCTCACCCAAATAACTTCACCATCGCCAATACACTTTGGTGGGTCTCTCACCAAGTGTGAAGTAGACTACGTGAACAGTGCACAGTGCAGGACAGACACAAACAGAAAGGGGTCGCTCTTATATGTATGTATATATGTATGTTGCTAACAAAGGAGCTACGTACTCAGCCATTGTTCTCTAATTAAAAATAGGCTGAAATAAATCTACTTTGGAGTCATCGTACTCTGCTTGAAACTGGCTGTGACTGGGCTGCATGTGAACTTAAGCCACTCTGTCACGTCTTACATAAAGCAATACAGATTCTCTAATGGCTTAAAGTGGTAGTGGTAAGCTGTGTTTTTCCTTTTCTCACTCTAGAGCACTTTAACAGTTTTAAACTAACTAAACTTGATCATTTAAAACTCAGCAGTCAAGTTTTCACACCACAAAAAAAGACACTCTCAGTTTGAAAAAAAAAAAGAAGAAAGTCTAATGTGCTTTCACACAAAAGTACAACATAGATAAAGTCCTTTCCTTGAAAGATCAGTTGCAATTGAGTTTTAATTTGGGAGATTGCCAGTACGTCTTAAAGAGTGTTGCCATATCTGTCAAGGAGAGTCAAGAAAATGAACAGCAAATTAGTTTGCAGATTACTAAATGCAGAGAACTGTTTTCCAGCAAATTCGTCAATAATCATAGACTGTATATAAAAGATGGAGGTAGCATGGTTGTAGTGAACTTAGTGTGGTTGTCTTGAACTTGTTAGGAAAAAGAACCTGGTCTTCCTTGCACTGTGTACTCAGTAAACACTTCTAATCTTGAATATGTTTCAAGTCTTAAGTGTGTGACACCACCAGCTTTTTTAAAATGTGAATGTGTAAAATCTCACCTCTAAGTCAACAGATTACAGATTGCAGTCAGTTGAGTTCTGTTTTCTGACCCCTCTCAATTCAATGCATAATCCTACTGTAGCTACAGTGGCTGCTATAGAACAAACTCTGGCCGCCGTTCATCTATTGTGAGTGCAAGCTGTCACTCTGCTGTTTACATCAGCTTTTGTCTGGAGGAAGCTATAAAACTTTACAAAACGAGAGGGTCACTTCTGTCTGATGACAGTGATACTGAGATGAGGATATCCTGAACATTTCTGTCCACAGGTTGCCGTTTTTGCCACTTTTAGCTGCTGTTAGCCTCCGTTAGCTGCTGTTAGTCAACATTAATAAAACTTTCTTTGAAGTGAATCCAGTAAACAAAAATACAATGTGAGAAGTGTTTAACTGAGGGAGATTTTGACGTTTTAGAATACTTAAGTCTAAGATTAGCTGGTATGATCCTAGCTTATAGCCAGCTGTTGTTATTTTGTTGGCTCGTTATCAGCTGTCTGGCCAGTGTATTCAAGATGGCAGGACAACATGGCAGCAGCCACAAACCAGCAACCACTCCTGTGTACTTTTAATTTATTAATTCTAAGTTCATGTAAATGCATCACTTTGTTGGAAGATATAATTACACCCTAATCAATATATATTTATAAGTACAATATTATTTTTTCTATTAAATCATCTAAACAAATGACTGACTGTACCTCTTATACAACATGGCATTTACTTTGTATTAAATTACTTTCATTAAGAGTGATAGTGGGATAAGGTTTAGGGTGGACTACACTAAACAGCCAACAGTACGTGTGTGGGGGGCTGCTTAGTTTAGAGTCAAATACACTTGCTACATCTGATTTAAAAAAAGTCAGCAAAAACCAATGACCAGCTTTTACATACAGTCTATGTATCTGAACATTTGCAAAATCTAATATAATATAGCACAAGGCTTTAGAAAGGCAGATTTTTAAACAAACTAAGGCTGATTTAATCCAACCCAGATTTGTTCTGCTATTTTTTTCTTGGTTGAGTGTCATACATGCGTCAATGTTCTCATCACACATTATTCAATTGGCCAAGCATGTAGCACAGCCTGTCACTCAAATGTATGAAACCATGAGCTTCTTCGCTTCTGCAACTCTAGGAGATATTGCATGTCTTTTATTATTGACTTTTATTATTGAAATGAGGCATTTGACAGTGGGCCCTCTCCAATCATCTCAATACAACAAAAGGAGAAAGAAAAATGAGGTTTGGCAGATTACCAGGGCCTGCCACCTGCGTTTCCCTGTTCATCACAATATGGCACTTTCTATGAATTTAAAAGCAGCCCTGTGTGTATTCAGCTTAAGCTCACAAAAATCATGATCATGATCTGATCATGGAAAAAAAAGGATGGTAGTGTTGAGCTTGCATCACTTCAGGGGCAGATGAGGGCAGGGTCGAATAAATGGAGGGGTTTCTTCCCAGCAGCTTATTGTTTCGTGGTCCATTTTGAACCTATTCAGGAGACGCTGATATTATTCAGTCAGACGTGGTTACTGCAAACAACATCATTGTAGTGCTGTTGAAAGTCTGTCTGGAGCTGATGTAATGCTGGGACTGTGTGTGTGTGCATGTCTTCTCTGTGTGTTGGCTTCCATTTGCTCACAATGACACCCTATCTGTCAGATTTAGCTGTGAGGTTGAGTGCTTTCCATCTTATCTCTGCACAACAAACACAACCATTCACAAGTACAGCTAGACGCAGGCTCACCCACACAAACACACGCTGCTATCGCTTGGCTTTCCTTATCACTTCTGTTGGATTTCAAAAGAGGAAACAACATTTAGCCATCTTAGTGGCTAACTGATAAAACCTTCGACACATTTAAAGGTTGACCGGACTTATAGAGAATATTAAAAGCTTTAGGCCAGGCCTTGTGCTACTTTCAACCTTCCCTCAAGACAAATAACCATTTCTACACAACTAGTAACCCCTCATAGCCAATCATGTGTGAAATGTCTGCATCAAAGGCAGCAAAATATTACGGATAGCTTTGAGGCTTGATTTACCAAAATTCTTTGTGGTCATTGAAGTAAAAATAAATTATGTACTGTATATAAATATATAGTGTATTTTACCAATTCAGATTTGTCAGAGCACAAGAGAAGGGACAGCTTATTTGGGCTAACGTGATCTAGGCTAGTTTTTATTTAGAATATAAAAAATATGTTTAACAACTGTGTAAACAGATCATTAAAAATACATTCACCAGCCACTTTTTTAGGTACGCCTGTTCAAGTGCTTTTTAGCACAAATATCACATGGCAGTTACTCACTGCATTTAGGCATGAAGACATGGTAAACTGGCTAAGCTATCTATGCTAAACAAGCAGCAGCTGCTAATCTAGAGGAATTTGATTTGATGTGATTGAGCTTCCCTTAATTTACATTTTTATATTTTATTTTCTTTGTAGCAAAAGTCTGCATTTTTCACATTATTGTAATCCAGTTTTAAGATGTGAAAAATATGGAAAACATTAAGCAGAACTACAAAGTGGTCCAATAACAAGCTAATGACACTTTCATTAAAGGCCATAGATCAATGTTAGTCACACTGTGCTCACTGAACACACATATAAACTATAGTATACAAAATTTATTCCACTCCAGGTGTATCAAACCGCTTTGAACCTCGACCTTTAGGAAAGAATGTTTGGGCAGAAAAGAAGCTTCAGTTTAGGTCTAGTGGGAACTCTTTTTATTGGCAATGATAACCTTTAACTTAAGTATATGAAGGCTGTGCTTAGATTGTTGGTTCATTACAGCATTCCCCATGGGCCTCCTTGAACTGATGCTATTTTTAGCATCCTCTTGGAGCTTCTGTGGGTCATGTGGATGATGCAAAGTGGTAATATTGTCTCTTTGTCACCTTGGTCACAGGAGCACGCTTGAGTAATGAGAAAGGGATCTTGTCATCAAAATGGAATTACTGCTTCATATTGATGGAATCCGCACACCTATATATGTTTTAATACATCTACTGCTCTTGGATGCCATGCTCCCATATACGCATATTGACGCCCCCACACACATACAGATAAAAAGGCAGATGCTGTGACTTAATGAAACTTACCGTTGCGCGAGTAAAAAATAATACATCAACAGCAGGGAGCGACAAATACATAAATAAATTTTGTGACTCAGAATGTGCTTGCACAATCCACAGCTCAATTGTCTAAAAGCTTTAAAAAATTTCTCTGACTTGTCTGCTTCTCTTTATCGCCTCATTTGTGGTTTAATTATCCCAAAAACGATAAATTCAATGTATATGATCTCCAAAATACACAATACACAAACACTTACACACACACATAAAACCTACACGTTCTGAGTCATTATCCCCGGTCTTTGTCACATCTGCTGGCTATTAATCTGCGCCCATTTATCTCCTCAACAGGCAGATTGAATAGAGGGACAACAGCAGGTAAACACGCCGGCAGGTGTACCCAAACAAATAGTTTCGGCCTTATAGAGCATTCCCACTGATTGGAGATTAATGTGCCCATCTGGACCTCATTACAACTTAAATACGTGATGAAACTTTCTCTACACGTTCTTTAAGATGAGTATAAACAGAGTAAACTGGGACATTTCAGTTACAAGCTTGATTTCTGTCAACAGTGTAGTTGCCTGGCAGCCAGTAGGACAAAAACAGAAGGATAGTATGCTGCTAATGAGCCCTTCCCAGAGGGTAGGTTGCTTGACCAGTGGTAAATGTCAGCACTGGTAAAAATCCTGTACTGTAGGTTAATTGGGTGAAATAAAGTATCAAGGTGACAGTGAGGTCAGTAAAGAAATATGCGCAGGAATAAGGACAAGAAACTGCGCGTGCTAGATTGGACAAGGCGCACCTGGTGGCAGAGCAGGTCATCTACCAATGAGAATATTGGTGCCAGCTCCTGCAGTCCATGTGTCCAAGTATCCTTGGGCAAGATATTGAACCCCAACCTGAGACATTAAAGGGGTGTGTGTGTGTGAATGTTAGATAAAAAAGCACTATATGAAGGTGATATGTAGTAAGAAAGCACTTTTAGCATAAAGGTGCTATATTAGTATGAATCCAAACCATCAGCTGGAAGGACATTCTTTCCTTCCTTCTTTCCTTCCTATTGCTGATGCTTTGGTTTATCTTTAGAGTGGATCTTTAGACTGCGGGCACGATCCCAATAAACTCTCTTCTGATTAATTTCCAGTTCACTCATTACTGATCTGCTGCTTACAAGGAGCCAAATGAGGTTTCAAAGCAAATTCAAATTTTACTCTTCTGAGTGAAAACACAGAGCGTCTCAGCAGATACCAAAAGGGAATGATTTCTTATAAATTTCTTTTAAAAGAAGTCTCAGCGCTCAGTGAGACAGTAGCACTGTTGGCCAACAAAAGCAAAAACAAAAGCATGTTTCCACCTGTCAGGCTTGAATCATTAGGTTTCGGTATGTTTTTTACTTCTGCTTCCCACTGAAAGTCTATCAGTATGACATCTTCCACCGGCATACCCATTCTTTGATGTTGTGAATTGCTAAAACTGGTGCTCCGAGGTCTACCCACTTCATTTTACTCATTCGCCTAAATCATTATTATTATTCTGCATCTAATGGCCTTAATTGTAGGTGTTCAATGTAAATAATGCATTTGAGCTAGACTGATTTGTAGAACATGGGGCAGAACAGCCCATTAAAGCATGCTTTTGGGAGTATTCTAAAAAGCACACTTTATATTTTCTACATCCTCTGTAAATTTACTAGCTGCCTAAAGGTTAGCACATTTTTTGAATATCTGGTCAACAGTTAAAATGTCTGAACCTGCTGGGAAAATGTACTGAGTTGTTAAAAAGAAGGGAACGCGTTGTATGTAAGGTGCTCTCTGCATCAAGAATTACAGGCAAAGTGCCCTTTACAAAAGCACTTAACTCATGTGGTAGTTGCTTCATTGGAAGCTATTAGTGCTAACTGTGGAGCATTGTAGAGGTACTGAGATTTCCAGGTGTGAATGTGGAACAAGTTGCTGCCAGTCAGATTGATCCTGGATTAACAATGAGACCTTAAATATAAGAGCTGTTTTTCTTTTCTTTTCTCAGGGATGCAATGCAAAACTGCATGAAACCCTCTGCTCTCTGTTTTCCCTCCAGGTGAATGGCTTGGCCAAAGTCGAACACGATGAGGCGGTGGTGGAAGCCATCAGGCGAGACCCTATCGTTGTCCAGGTTCTCCGGCGTACCCCAACCAGAGCCACGGCGGCTGTCGTGCACAATGGCAGCAGCTTGCCCCAGGATGTGTGTGTGGTTGATGTCTGCACGCAAACAGACATCACCTTTGAGCACATTATGGCACTGGCCAAACTTCGGCCTGCTACCCCACCCGTCCCTGACATCTGTCCCTTCCTGCTGTCTGATAGGTGAGGGCAAGAAATCCGTAGTGCAAGTCCACCTATGTACTGAAAGGTAAAGGAGTGTAAATGTCACACACTGAGAGGAAACAAACAGGATGGGAACCCTTCCTCTAAATGTTTTTAGCCACAGCTAGGAAATTATTTTCTTCCTGCCTCAAATGAATCTGAAGCTTAGCGGAGGTTTCACCGACATTTTCTTTCATTTCCTAGTAGCTATTAAGCAGCCGTATCACAGTTTGGAAACCCCCAGGAACGCTAAGTACTCTGATATCATTATGCAGAACCAAACCCGCATGTAATAATTGCTTCGGTGTGCTACATCCATTTTCTGTAATGGGAACTTTTGCTGGGCGATTAAAAGCCAATGGGCTGATAGAGCAGGCATTCGGATGCTACATCCATTCTGTGGCTGTTTACAGGGCTTTGCTTGGCAGCAAATGAAATCATTTTGTCCCATAAAGTTACTAATATGCTAGTCGTGGTCAGTGATTATAGAGAGGCTGTTACACTGTGGCAATTTTGCAGAGGTCACGCCTTAATGAGGGCACTGGTTGATGACCAAATGTCTTGTTTGGAGTTTTGTGTTGAAATGAGAACCATTATTAAGGAATGCGATATGAAATAATGGCTTATAATAATTAGTAACAGTAACTATCTGGTATATGAAATTATACCACTTTTGTGTGCTGCTCCACTGGCCTGGCTTAACTGAAATACAGGACCCCTCAGACGCTGCCATGAAGCAAATAGGTAACCAGCACATATTAATGACCTTTAAGATTCTACCTCTTATTTTTTTCTTTGTAGCTGCCATTCCATCCACACCATGGAACATGAGTTTTATGAATGTCCAGAGTACCTGTCTAACACCACAGCAGATGCAGAGAGGATTGAAGAGTACGAGTATGAGGTACAGTTCCACATCATCTATTCTATTCACACACACACACACACACACACACACACACACACACACACACACACCTTAGTTTTTGCTAAAGGAATGTAAAATCACTTCCTGGGAATTGTTTGTTTGAAACATTACAAAACTTGAACATGAAGGGGACTTAGAAAAGTATGGCTTTTTTTTTTTGGAAAGGTTGCCTGGAAGAAGACTCTTTCTAAAAAAACCCAACATGGCAGCATAGCTGAGGTTTGCCATATTGTATCTGAATAAACCACAAAAACTTTGGAACAATCTGCTAACATTGTTACCATAACCACATTTGGAGAAAATGAAACAGCATATTAGCACAAACTCCTCATAGTAAGTGTCAAGCACGGTGGCGGCGTGATAAACTGGGCTTGTTTTGTAGCCACAGGACCTGGGTACGTTGCAGGCATTGATTTGACCATGAAGTCCTGTGTATACCAAAATATTATCAGGTCAAAGCTTGGTGAAACTTCATTATGCAGAAAATGTACAATAGTATGGCCTTTTTTGCTAAATCAAATCCGGACAGTTCATTAGTTGGAACCCAAGGCAGACATTGCACAGTACCCGTGGAATAAAAATCTCATTTTAGCTATTCAGTTTATTTTAACAAGAACAGACAAAACCTATTTTCCATTGATGCAGGAGGACAGAGGCCACCACGTGTCAGTTATACACAACCCAAGCAGATAATACAAGGCTGGCCAAGACGTATAATGCTCACAAATGTAACAATACAAGAAAAATTGCACACTGCAGTAATAGAAGAAAATTGTCTGCTCCTTGTCAAAGCAGAATCTGCTCTTTAGATTGTTCTGTGTAGCATAGCAAAGTCCCTGGGTTTATGATGGAAGACCATTCTTCATATAATTGTGCCAAAAGAAAATCCCTCTCTGAAAGGCCTCCCTGTTGAATTACCTGTGTGTTTTATTCACAGGCGGTTAGCTTCCTTTTTTATCATGAACTGTCTGTCAGAAATATTTGTGTGCCTTTTCTGTCAGCCACTTCAAGCTGAATAAAAATTGTGAATATGTTGTGGATGAAGATCAAGCACTCAGTGTTCCAATGAAAAACATAAAAAATATGTGCAGATGAGATCTCTGGCATTTTAATTAAAGCAGCTAATGATTTCAAGCTGTGGGTTTTCAGCTGTGGTATTCAGGGCTAGTTCTTTACTAATGCAAGAATGCTGAGATGTTTACAGTATATACTCAGTTATACAATATTTACTATCTCAATTATAATCTTAGCTTGTCAACATTACCTAATTAACACCTAATTAGCACAGAACAGCTGAAGCTAAAGGGAGTTTCAGTTGTCAGGCCATTGTTTTAGACCAGCAGTTACCTCGGTAAAGTCATGAGTCAAGGGATCATTTTAAATGATCTTCCATCATGTTTAACTAACAAGACGTTTAACAATAAGTGTAGTGGTGCTATAGGTGCTATAGTAAATGAGATAGGATCACCATTAGCATTTATACTCCAAGGCAATGCATCCTGAATCAGGACTAAATCAGTATTCAAAGTGGCTTTATTAAAAAAAGATTACAAATAAATGAATATGTGCACTCAGAGGCCACTTTGCTAGATCCACTTGTTCAGTTGCTTATTAATGCTAATATCAAAACATCAACTCAATACATTTGATATCAGACTGGAGAAGATAGGCTATTTAAGTAACTTTGAAGGTGGCGTGGTTGTTGGGTGCCAGAGGTGCTGGTCTGAGTATTTCAGAAACTGCTGATCTTCTGGTATTTTCCCAAACAATCACCTCAAGGGTTTAAAAGGAGAAAACATCTAGTGAGCGGCAGTTCTGAGTGGAAATCCTTGTTGCTACTGGAGGTCAGTGGCCAAATTACTTTGTTGATAGGAAGCCAGCAGTAACTCAATTACTTGTTGCAACCAAGGTATGCAGAAGAGTGTCTCTGAATGGATTGAATCTCGAGTCAGATGGGCTACGACAGCAGAACAACCCATTGGATAAAATACTTTTTACACAGGGAAAGTTAGCAGAGGCTAACCAAAATTGGTCAACAAATGATTGGAGAAATGGTGCCTGATCTGTGAGTGTGGATTTCTGCTGTGATATTTGTATTGTATGGCCAGAACTTGTCATGGAAGAATAAAGCACGCCTTGCATCGGCAGTTCAGGCCTACTTGAGTATTGTTGTTGCTGGTTCCTGGTACTAGCAAGGTGTGCCTAAGTGTCCAGTGAGTGCATATCATTGGCTCAAGTGGATGATTGATGTTGATTTTTTAAATTTTTTTCTAATTAAAGAACACATTCACAGTCGGCACCCACAGCTGTCTCCACTGTGACAGATCAATGGTGCCAATCAGCCAGCACACCTCAATATCATGCCAGGTGACAATGATGGGTGATAGTTGCTGCTGACAGTGGCTGTTGCTGGTTTAATGGGCCCTTCCTGGTTCAGTGAACTGCATTGTGGGCCATTAGGGTATTGTCTACTGCCAGCTGTGGTCTTACCTTACAGCTGAAAGACCCTCCTGTGTGGGTCAGGGAAAGCTTGAGGGTGGAGGGCTTGTGTGTGGTAATAGCAGTAGTATCAGAACAAGGTCAGCAAGCACGCACACTCATCTACACACACACACACACACACACACACGCACACATACACTAAATCAGCTGTCTACACTTTCCTCTGTTCATCCATGTGTATCTAACTGAAACATGAATTGCTTTCCTCTTGGATGGAATAGAATAGGGCTGCAATTCCCAGGAACATTACTTCTGACTGACAGGTTTAGCTTCACTTCAGTTTGATCGTACACATGGGTACCCCTGCTGTCATAATACCCCTTCTGCCAAATGTACCATACCACAATATTGTCAAGCAGCAACAGACTTTCAAAGTAGTTTTTATGTGGATGCTTTGATTACTAGTCTAAAAAAAATAAAGTTCACTCTTGAATGGCAAGTCATTCCCATTATGAGGCACTGGAACTGTGTTGGCATAGAAATGTGGGGGGTTCCTTTTAGAAATATTTTGATTTTTTTTTTTATAGCTGCTTACCGGGAAAAGTAATATTGAGTAACAACAGATTTTAATGAAGACTCAGTGTGATCACCGGATTGAGTAGTGCAGTTAATAAAGTGGCAGCAGCCTGCCAGACAGCATTCATTTATCTGTTTGCCAAATTAATCCTGTTCTAATGTCTTAATTATAGACTGTCAACAGGTGCCAAACTTCAAATGCTGAATTTTTAATCTCCCAAGCTAAAACTGAAGCAAATACTGGTATGCAAACAGATGGGCAAGTACAAAGAGTCCTATTGAGAGCTGGGGTCGTGTAAGTATAAAGCAAGAACGCATCGAACCACTATATTAAATTCTGCAGTAATGCAACTAAACTATCTGTACTCTGTGACTTTAAAAATTGACACCCTAATTTGTAGTTCGGGTTTCATCATTGTTTTCTTTTAGCATTTTGCCGCTACAGGCGGTGTTTCCTGTTAAATCTGTACTGTAAGTACAGTCTACTACAAAACTCTTTATTCTGTATGAATGGTACAAAGGCAGAATGAAGAGCTCAGTGGTTCCTGCTTTAAGCCAGCAGCAAAGGCAGTAACAAAGCAGGATCAGCATCTACTGTATGCCAAAGGCATCAACCGTGGCACACGAATGCTCTTGTGTCAGAAACCACATCCTTTTAATTCCCCAATGCATAATCACTTGAATTCAATTAAACTGAAAGACCGAGGAGCACTAAAAACTAGAAGTGAATGGGAAGCTTGGAAGTGCAGCTCTGAATGAAACAAGCATGCGATAACATGTTTCACTCAACGTTGGGCTCCAGTTTTACCTATTTGCCGCAATAAATGGCAATCAGTGGGAAGCCTGTCACGCAAAATCATCTACAATCTTTTTCAGATTGACTGAATTATGATCACTGTGCTCCAAAGAGTGCCGCTTCGAAACAGCAAAAGCTGAAAGGATATCATCATCGTCATCATCATCATCATCATCATCATCATCTGCAATGAGGAAACAATGAGCCGGTGAACATTGCACTTGGCAGCTATTTCTCTTAAAATGAAACATGAAGTAACAGTTAAGTGCATATTAAAGTGAAATGTTACTACCAGATGTTTAATATGGCACTAAAATGCCACCCATTGTCAATATGTCTTTATTTCTCTTGCGCATTTGTAACATGTGGTGAATGTGATCCTCCCCATTTAGGCTGGGAAACCACATCATTTGTCGTATGCATTGTAAGCCAGATGAAATGAGTTTTTAAGTCATTGCTGTGCCATGCTCCAAACTCCACAGCAGCACAGATTATGATCCAATCATCACTAATCAAGTCACCTCATTGCTTTAGGACCCACAGCTGCAGGCACCCAGTAATCCGCTGAAACCTGGCGAACCACCCAATGCGTGCTGACATTAGGCATTAGTGCTGCCTGATCTCGCTGCATGCAGTTGTTATTTCACTGTCAGGGGTTGTACAAATCAGCCAGTGCACTAAACTGCCAAGGAGTGCGGCTTGTCAAAACCAGCACGTGGGTTTGCATTATTGTAAACTCCTTTACACACCCCACCTCACCTCTGAAGGTCAGGGCTGCTTGCATGGGGGTGGGGGTGGGGGGGGGGGGTAAAATGCCACAGAAATTAATTTCTTCCGCCTGTCAATCCTTGCTGTCGTGGTTTCCCATGAGAGAAAAAAAATGGGGGGACTGGGGGACTTAATTCTGGCTCCCCACCACTACGCTCACCCTCAGCATCTTTATACCCCACAATCTGTCTCACACAATCGATCCCACACCCCTCCTTTCATATCACAGTGGTGAAATGAATTTGGCAGTGTGGGGTTAATAAAGATCACTCATGGCGTTATTTTTATGCGATTACCATTGTACACAAGCAAGATCAAAAGGAGCTAGTTGTGAATTCGGCTAAATTTAGAGAAATTTCCTGTGGGAGGGTATGAGTGAGTGAAACATCATCATCATAGTCAGTGAGCTGCCAGTATGTTGCCACGTGCTGAGTTGAGTTTGACAACAAGCTTTCAAGTCCTTAATGGACAGATCACTAGATGGAGCTCCATTTGAGCCTATATGTGTATATTTATACATATGTATGATGTTTTGTGATGTTTTTACTACATAAATTATTGTGGTATGCGTGTTTCTGCTTGCTTGTTATGCATGGTGATCACTGCAATTTTAGATCACAGTCTAGTTGAAGCAGCGCTGTGTGTGGGTGAACGAGCACCCTCTAACACAATGTGGAAGTGAAAAACCACCTCAGCCCGTTTGTCCCGTTGATTCTCTACAGTGGAATTGTTCGCATTTAAAAAGGCATATTTGCACATCTTTCTGCTGGTATCAGAATCCTGACTGGCACCCTCCTCATCTGGAAATGTTGGAGAGGTGTCGTGGGATATAGTGTGCTGGGCATGAAACAGACTGCAATGTGGAAACACTCCAGACTCCGGTAAAACTCTAAACTGGCTTCATTAGCAAGAACTCGGGATACTGGGAAATAAACAAGGGCATAAACACGGGAGACCAAGGCAAACAGCTGGGAAATCAAAACACAGGGAGCCACACAATGGGAGATCTATGACCAGGAGCGCTAAGATAACAACGCAAACAGAGTTGATGCAGACAGGGACTTTAATACAAGACAGATAACGAGGGGATCAGGAACAGGTGGAAACACACAGGTGAAAACAATCTCAAACGATACGGGGGAAGCAAAACTGAAAACACAGCACATGGACCAAGGAACTATCAAAGTAAAACAGGAAGTGACAGGAACACGACAACCACGCAACTTGACACACAGAGCACAGAGGCAAACTACACATGGAACAAGACATAGGAAAAAAATTAGATACGGGACAGAGACCAGGCGAGGACAGAACAGATGAAACCAGGAAAAACAAAACCCAAAACACACTGAGAAACATAACAAAAGAAAGCTGCGCAAACTGGTAGCTTTATGTGCACAGTAAGAAAATTAGTCTCTGCACTATGTAGCAGTACTCAGACGTATATACAGTCATGTGAAAAAGAAGGTTTTCAAAGGACTCTAAAGAATGTCGTCTTGTATGATTCACTAGCATGTAGAACCACCTTTAGCAGCAATAACTTCAAGTAATCATTTTCTGTATGACCTCATCAGTCTCTCACACCTTTGTGGAGGAATTTAGGCCTGCTCTTCTCTATGACACTGTTCACTGAGGTTTTGCGGCTTTCATAAGGTGCCACAGCATTTCAATCAGGTTGAGGTCTGGACTTTGACTGGGCCGTGGCAACACATTGATTCTTTTTGCTTTTTCAGCCATTCTGTTGTAGATTTGCTGCTGTGCTTGGGGTCACTGTCCTGTTGTATGACCCAGTTTGAGCCAAGATTTAGCTTTTAGACATTTGACTCCATAATACTTTGGTATACAGAGTTCATGATTGGATCAGCGACTGCAAGGTGGCCAGGAACTATAGCTGGAGAACAGGCCCAAATCGTCACATCTCTAAAGTGTGTTTGACAGTTAGTGTGAGGCATTTGTGCTGATATTATGGTCAAACACCTCCACTTTGATCCCATCTGTCCAAAGGGCATTGTTCCAGAAGTCTTGGTGTTTGTTCAGATGCAACTTTGCAAATCGAAGCCATGCTGCCATGTTTGTAGAGAGAGGAAGCTTTCTCCTGTCAACCCATCTAAAAACCCCAAACTTAAGTATTTTTCTAATTTTACTGTCTTTGAACTTTAAAATTTACTTACTAATTATCACCGGTAGAATCTGTGGTATAACTCTTTTTTTGCAGTTTCTCTGAGAATTGTCTGACCTTAAATTCCACACAGAATACACTATTTTTTCTTGCCTTCCCCTGTATGCCACTTTGTAACCCACTTTTACCCTACTTTCTCCTTTTTAATTTGCTTCTAGTGGAATTAGACCATCTGTTGTCACTGATGCTTGCTCTACTCTGTCCTGGGGGTCTTGGTTTTGCTCTGCTCCAAGGACCAAATATAAACTCCCACAGATGGGCACAATAATCTTCTTTTGATTAAAATGGTCCTGATCAAAGAATCATTACTGTTTTTGTTTGTTTGTGTGTGCAACAGGAAGTGGAGCTATGTAGACAGAACAGCCAAGAAAAGCTGGGCCTGACACTGTGCTACAGGACTGATGATGAGGAGGACACTGGCATCTATGTCAGCCAGGTGGGAACAGAGAAAACAGTGTTAGGCCTTGTTGCCACTCTTCAAGGTTTTTTTCCTAAAGGTCCTGCTGTGAAGAATAAAAAGGGACTAAAGACAATTCGAGACAAAAATAAACTGAAGGCCCCATGACCAGTTTTGTTTGGAGCAGTAATTAAAGTAAAAGAAGGCTTAAAACCCCAGAAGAATTCAAATTTTTACATACTAAAGCAGAGCGCTTTTTGAAAGATTTTTGGAGAAAAGAGAGAAAAAATGTTTGCCAGTCAAATATGAACTCAGAATAAGACATGCATGGACAAGGAGGAAGTCAGCTTTGAAATGTGATCCCCTTCCTGACTTTCTCATTCCTCCTCCTTTAGCAAGTTTGAATTGAAGGTTTTAATAAGCTCTGAGCAACCCCCCCCCCCCCCCCACCCACCACCACCCACAAAAATACACAATATTTTAAATTGTCAATTTG
>VOQJ01030993.1:0-11178 GCA_015052665.1 Apistogramma diplotaenia
TGGAGCAAACATCAGCCACCTCTTGTATATGGATGACATCAAGTTGTACGCCAAGAGTGAAAGAGATATTGATTGATCACTGATCCATACCACATATATATATATAAATATATATGTCCATGTCTGTGACAGTGAGTGCTATTTTCATCAACTCCAATAAATACTTCACCCTGACCTCTGACCAGCATCACCTCTGGGGAAATGCTAAATCATAGCCTGTCAATAACACCAAAATTCAATAAAACTTTTAAGGCTCACACGTACCTTGGGAATACAGCAATGCTTTTCAAAAATATACTTGTGAACAAAAACTATCATGACATGCTTTTTAAATGTATTACAATTTGCAATAAACATAAACTTATCACTGTAAATCCCAAATGATATTAATTAAAAATTCAATGGCAGCAGAACCATAAAACATTTTACAGTAAAATCTATAATCTTCTTCTGTCTAAAATGCGTTAAGCTGTACCTTTGCAAGTAAATATTTCATGTCACATTCACTGGTCCAAGGTCCAAGCTTTCGGTTGGAAACTTGCTGGAAAAAAAAACGACCTCAGTATGTCACATCTCTTGTTACTCCAGGAAATCAAATATTAAAAAGCTCAAATGCAGCACGCCTTGTAGCCTTTGCTTATAGTTTTCTTCTCTTCTGCGTCACATTTTCTGAAACCACAGCTTGCCTACATGAGGGGCTTGTTTCTTCTGTACCAGCTCATCTTCAGCTTCATCTGTACTGTGACTGCTTCTGCTCCCCTAACCATGGTCTACTAGTCACTTTGTGGCACTAACATGAATCTAAAAATGGCAGCTGTGAGCTTGGAGGAAGAGTTTACGACTACAACAAAGTGACTGGTGAGGCAAGTTTTGGTTCCTTGTTGGAGTTGTAAGCAAGTCAGTTCCAAAACTTTGAGACAAACTGATTGTCGGAGAATCCGTTTTTTAAAAAACGCAGTGGTAACTGTTATAATAGACATATACAATACACAGCTGCCACACAAATGAGGGTGACATTACCAGCAGCTGCACTGTGACAGGGGTCCAAAGCAACTCAAGAATGCTCGATAGGCTTCCTTCTCACCTCCGTGCTCCTCTGCTCTCCTTATGTCAGTCATCCGAAACCCTCCACCTGCCTGCATTTTCTTTCTGCCTGCCTGTCTGCCAGATCGGTCAACCCGTTAGTGTGTTTCTCTGTACTAAATGAGGGACTGTGTGCCTGTTTGTGTCTGAATGTCAGCCACATGCAGAGGAAATAGAGACAGTAAAAACACCCATGCAACTATATAACAAGTAGAGTCTGCCAGTGAATATTCTCAATCTGATTATAATATACCAAAATTGCAAAACAGAACTGATAAAATTAATATTAGATCATTGAAAAAGAGCAAAAACTTTTTTCTGTACATTTTTAAAAAATATTTTTAGCTCTGTGAACACTTTAGTTGGAAAAAAACTTTTATTGGTAACAGAAGACTAAGAACTGGGGGGTAGAATGATCATAAATTTGGTATGTACAGTAATATCTCAGATACACAAACTATAACATTAGTTACATTACGTTAGCTTAGCTTCTGGTGGCTCCTTCATAGCTCCTGCAGTGTTCTGACACATTCGGGTCATTAGGATGATGTTTAATTGATACACAGAAACATGCTGTATGTGAACGCATTGACATGCAGCGCTCGACTCAAAGTCATAAAACTGGGACAGCAGCTCTTGAAGTTTCTTTAAGAGACTGGAAAGATGTGTAAAGGAGACATGCAGCCATTATCAGTATCTATACTGGCTAGGTCCACTGTTGCTGTTTACTGATGGTTTTTGTTTTATTTATTTATTTTTTGTCCAAAGAAAAACTCAGCAAAGGTTGCAAACTATCATAACGTGATGTGACATCACTAACAGATGTTTGATATAAAGGTCAAAAAGTGAACCAATTTTTAAGCAATCTGATGCATCAGCAGTAACAATGAGGCGTCCATGGCCCAACATCAAAATATCCCGCTGACTTTCAACAATTGCACAGGAAGTGTGGCCATTTATATCCTTGATAAACCCACAATGCAGGGCAGATTTAGTGAACTGCTGCCTAGTCCTGCTGGGCTTCTGCCAACATGTATGACTCACAGCTCAGGGCCACAGCTTCATTCTTATTTTCCAGGCGTTTTTGAAAGTCTCTGTGTTGTGTAAAAAAGCAAAAACATAGTAACATAGTGCCAAACTGTTCCATTAAATCCAGAAGTATGAGTCACTTATTTTACAGTGAATACATTTGATAATTTTATTCAAGATTTCTTATAATTTTATTCCCTCTTTTAAATTCTTGGAAGGTGAAGGAAAAAAATACATTTTCCTACAAGATGAACTCAGGATAAATGAGATTTGCTTTAGCAAAGCGTATACAGATTCTCTGCTTTTCAAAATAACAAATTGGCCAATAGCAAAAGTCACTGCCTTTTTCCCTTTTTGCTCTTTTCATTTTTTAAAATCTATTTCCAATCTTGAAAGAAATAACAAAATCTCGATCTTAAGAAAACTCGTGAAAAGTTCCTCAGCGCTTTGCCCCTCTATCTTTAATCAGTTGATACAACAGATAAATATTGGCCGCTGATATCAGTGATGCAACACAATCAATAAATTAGTCATCAAAGCAAATACATGTGAGTGTAATCCCAGCTCAGTCACTCTTGAATAATTGATGGAGTTACTCTAAACTTTTAGTTGTACAGCACTGCAAACACCTCTCTTTGTGGTTGCTGGAGTTGTGAGTGCATTAGCAGGAGTGCTAAATTTAAGTCTGCATAGATTAGAAATCAGACTGGATTTCATTTGTTTGGTATTGAATATTGATTTTTGCTTAAAGCAACTATGTGAAGTGATTGTGTTTCAGGGGATCTATAAGCTGATCTGTGATCGCGTACGGTTCAATCAACGCTCTAATGTCATGAATAAATCATTCCACCTCTAATGATCAAACCTTGATTTGAAAAAACATTTTGGTAAATGCTTATCACCAGCGTCTTAGAGTGAGCGTATCAAAGAACGATGATAGCTGCACATAATACTTGCAAATAATACACAGAGGGTGTCAAATTATTTTACATTTTATTGATTTGTCCATCTAACGGCAATAGTTTTTCACCACCTGTGTGCAGTGGGAATGAGCTTTGAAAACAACACAGAGACGTACTGTGTGCTTCACTGCCATCGCCTCTTTAGAACAGCCAGCAGAAATGAAAAGTGCTGTCATTTACTGGATTTGTTTTATTTCCACCTGAAGAAAGAAAGCCCAGTGCTCACTCACCAGGTTGTGAAAGGAAATGTCTCTTTAGCTGCTGAAATCTCCGCTACATTTACCAGCTAATCGATAACTTTGTCATTAATCTGGTGCTGCATGAGAAGGTAGGTGTGCTCTGGGGTTTCAGGGCCTTTCTGCTGCAAGCAGATGCTTATACATCTGGATGCAGCACTGGCTAGAGTAGAGAGAATGAAAGGAACGAGTAAAGCCAAAAGCTAAAGCGGGGAGCTGAAGGAAGCTGACTGTAAAGTTGACATCAGGAGACAGGCGATAATTTCCTGCAGGCTCACTCTGACCATTTTTATTAGCCGCTTTAAATCTACCAAGTCAGGTAATCTTCTGATTTCCAGGGATCATTTAGTTTCAACATACAAAAAAATAGGCACATGATGGGGATTTTATATGCCGATAGGACCTTTCTGTCATATAACTCACCCATTTTTTATTCCATCAATAATAAGCTGGTGATTCATCATTCATTACTTAAATCCCTTGTGGGGATGCTTTAATACTGTAGGTCAGTGGTCAGCTGCCTCAATAACCCTGCAGCAGGAAAAGATTTATTATGCAATTGACAGACACTTCTGCGTGGTCTGTTATGCAGTTCTGTTTGATTTTACTTATCCCCACGTGTCCACGGAGGCAGACAGAAGGATGGATTTATGCAAATGGATGAGGTGTCTTTCTTCCTTGCTCCCTCCCTAACCGCCTCGGCCCCCAATTCCTAACTACTCAATCATGGAGGATGAGGGTCACAAGGGTTGGGTTCACTATAATGTCAGCCATAACCTGTGGGCATGTAGCAGTAGGTCACTGGATTTATATATAGTTTCCATATCCATTAATGCAACACAAGATGAAAGCCAGAGGACACGCAACTGTGGGTTTATGCTAATGTGCAGGACAGAAACTCTGCTTTTTTAGACTATGTTGGAGTGGTAATATGTGGTTTCAGCGTTTATTCCTCTTTTAAGTTGTTTAGCTATTTATCTCTGTGTGCGTGCATGTGTGCCTGCACTAAAGAGGCAGTTAATCTGACCATGTCTGCTGGCAGGACAGCAGGTTGCCCCATAGTGCATGCAGGCAAACAGCCAACCTGAAATAACATTGAAGTGTTCAGCCTGGTAGGCTTCTGTCGCTTTGCCTCCAGCTGCAGAGACCTGATGCATCAACCCGCAGCTGGAGTGCAGACAGACACCCAGCAATGTGGAATCCTGTCATTAAAATAAATATATAAATAAAATACAGTATATATCTCTAATGCTGGTCTGATCGACTCTCGCGTCAAAGAACTCTAAGCTGGATTTCATACAGTTTCGTCAAGAACTTTCCCAGTTAGTGTTTGATAGTGCAGCACTTACTGAGCAATGTCGCTCTCCAAATGGCAAAGCATCTAATCTAAATGACTGTCTGCGGCGCTTCAAGTGCCAAGCTACCCTCTCTTCGCTACCGGAACAGCTGGCTGGTGGACGCTTTAGTTCAGAGAAGAAGCGACGGATTGAGGCGCATAGAAAGAGTGAGAGGCAGCGACGGAGCAGACGAGAGAGAGAGAGATGGAATTCCAACGAATTAATCACCGTCTGTTCCCGTGTGCGAGAGAGGGAGAGTCAAAGGCAGTGAAATAGAGAGAGAGGGAGAGAGGCAGAGGAGGGGGAGTGGAGCCTGACGCAGTGTGAGAGGCAGAAACTGAGAGGAGAGAGACAGAGAACAAGGGAGACAGCAGCGAGCAGGCAGCGCATCACATCAGGCGCCGTTTTGCATCCAGAAAATCTTGACGCGGGTCAATAGTCACACTGACTGATGCCGTGATCGCCGAGCCACTTCCCGGTCACTGCTCTTCACAGAGACCGCAGAGGAGACAGGTGCAAGCTGGGACAAATCAGTACAGATAAAGATATATAAATACATATACAACCCATATCAACAAAACCAGATACTGCCGGGGGCAACGAGCGGACCTTGGTGCCGAGGACACCTGCGAGGAGAAGCTGCGTCTTCTTCATCCAAGCTGTCATCTGGAACAGGTAAAGTGAAAACCATGAGGAACATGTGTAAGACTGCGCACAGAGCTTTGCCTTCATTTCCTGTGCATTTCTTGCGATGGCTGGACTCGCATTGCGTAGGCAACTTTGAAATATGTCAAGAGCTGTGGCATTCATGTGGTTCTGAAATCACCGACACTGAAGATCGTGTCTAAGAATGTCTCTCTCTCTTTCGCTCTCTCTCTCTCTCTCTCTCTCTCTGTGTGTGTGTGTGCGCGTGCACTCTTGATGAACGAAGGGGATTTGCTGGATGGCTATTCCCAGGCAGCTTGTCTTGATTGTCTTATCTCCATTCCCATGAGTCCATTGATAATGCGGACGCAGATACAGTACATACATCCAGATTTACACTATCAGCTGGTGGATGCGTGCGGTGCCTGATTGTCCCGTGCAAACCATTTCTGTGCAGTTCTGATCCAAGCCTGTTTAGGATTTGATCATATATGCGAGACGGGCCACATTTTTCTCACATTGAGCCTGGTCACTTAGTGTTACTGTAGTTTTCGTCCCGGGACGGTCTGCAGTGCCAGAGCCCTCATACACGCTGCAGTCCAGGTCCAATGTTCAGCACCCTGGACAGCGGCTCCACACACACCGGGTTACCGGGACAGAAAAATCCTTCCCTCCGAACTCCCTTTTCTTTAATTTTCCTCTGTGTTGATGACGTTTTTCAAATCAGTATTTCAGCTCTATTGATTTTTGTATCAAGTGGGAATAACTTTACATTTATATTAGGCCGACAACGACAAAACTTAATATTTTTCTAACCGCGCAGACCCGTGGACAACAGAAAATCCCACCATAAATTTTTGCATTAAAGAAAATGACTATGTGCAGACAGGTGACTGATTAAAGTTATATTCCAGTGAGTTAGTATTATTTAACCATAAACTTGGGGGAAACACGAGACTTAGTGGGAAAAAAAAATCTTCTTTCGGCTGCTCCCTTTAGGGGTCGCCACAACGGATCATCTCCCTCCATCTCACCCTACCCATAGTCCCCTCTTCTATTACATCAACCCTCTGCATGTCATCCTCCTCTCAGCCATGAACCTCATCTGTGGTCTTCCTCTTTTCCTCCTGCCTGTCAGCTCCCTCTTCAACATCCTTTGTCCAGTACATCCACTATTCCTCCTCTGCACATGTCCAAACCATCTCAGCATTGCCTCTCTAACTTTGTCTCCAAACAGCTCAGTCTGAGTAGTCCCTCTGGTGTACTCATTTCTACTCTTGTACATTCTGTTCACTCCCAATGAAAGTCTTAGCATTTTCCACTCTGCCACCTCCAGCTCCAAGTTTCATGACCACTGTGACAAATAAATGGAACTTCCGGTGAAGTACCCCACTAAAGGAAGAGCTGAATACATGAGTGGAGAAACCTAATTAATGATAATTCTTCCTAAATGGGCACTGGGGGTCACAGAGTGACTTAATGAGCACTGAAATAATATGATGTGCATTCACATGGTTTTCATAGTAACCAGATTTGAACCCAGTTGAGCACCAAATGTAGATTTTGGGAGACATTTGCTGCCTTTTATTGCCATCATGAAAACATCACTTCACATTTTTAGAGTGAAGAACAGTGGTGCTGTTTAACTTTGGGACTTGTGGTGGCCCCAGACTTTTGTAATAAATTCTGTTCCTTCCAGCAATGCTTTAATTTGTTGCCCAACTTTGTTACCTCAACTTTCACAAAAATGTATGTATCAGTTGAATGTGGCTGTGAAGCTGCACTCCAAGTCTGTTATAACAGCCTTAATGTGTCGTTTAAACACAGTAACCCACTAAGTGCACGTGTGTGACACAGAGTCACTCAGCCAGTTAAATTTTGGCTTCTGTGCCCTGTGCCTCCTGCCTACTGCCCCACTATCTCTTGTAACGGATGTTGTTGCCACTTTGTCCCATAGGGCATGGACTACTAACAGAGTTTTTCCACTGACTGACTCCAATTGTTGGCTGAGTGCCACAGAGGGAGAGAAGGAAAGAAAAGGAAGACAGAAAGATTGATAGAAAGAAAAGAGCGAGAGAGGAACATGGCCCCACTCCTGGCGCTGTGAATAGACATGAGGTACAGTAGTTCCAGCATAACAGCTTCAATGACTCAGTTTAGGACATTACGCTTTTGGGATGAAGAAATGGTTGACTGGCTCTTTTCAAGGCCGGCGATCTTCTCTCACAGTGAAGTCTTTACTTATCCTGGGAATTCACTGATAACTATCTTAGAGGTCGCTCATCTTGCTTTCATCCTGCATTAGTACTGCAGTGCTTGCTGCAGCAGCACACTTCTCCAATCAACAGGGACCCCCAAACCTCTGCTCAGGTTACTGCTTTGTTTGATTCTCGGGACCTAAAATCTTTGCGTAACTAAACGACAGCAGCTGCACAGTGAGAGCTTTTTCTGCCACGGCGGCACCGATGTGAAAGATTTTGCAACCCTAATGGTTACATTTCTCATAAGACAGGTGGCACCATTAAAAATCAGCTGTAATGAGAAGTGACAACTTTAGTGGAGAGGAACTGCTAGGATGTCTGTAAGTGTAAAAGGAAGGAAAATTGACGGGCGTATTGTCTGTACTGTCTCATCACTACTTTCCGTTGGTGCTCTTAACCTTCTTCTAAAGTTGTTAGAGGATTTTTTTCCATCTCTTACTGTATCATTGACTGTAGACCCAAGAGCGAGCTATCCATCCATAGTACAATCTAAGTACCTAGAGGCATGACTGTGGGGCAAGTTCTTCAGGAATAGCACGGCTATGTAATGGGAGCTCACTCCTTGCTCTCCCATTCCATTTACTGCATTTTTCGCCCCTTTGGCTGCCACTGTGAGGGAGCAACATGGGGCGTGTATCTGTTGAAATCCCAAGCTTAATTTCAGAATCAACTCTCACCAGTTTTTATTTGTCAAAGCCATCCATATTTCAACAGAAACTTGCTCCCCATATTAAGCATGTTGGTGCAGAGTGCTGGCAGAACCTCTCGTCATAATGTTGATCTTTGTTGGGAGGGAATACCCCATGGTGTGGAAGCAAATCCGCATGCATAGTTAACATGGCACCTCTCTGCTGACTTGGTGTGAATGCGAATACATTTTTTACTGCTCCATTGCTGCAAAAAATGTTCTGTTAAGTTAATTTTGTTAGTGTTACTTTTATTTTTCATGTTTTTCTTAATTGAAATACAAATGGGGTGTACAAAAGCCTTGGATTAAGCTACTTGTCATTAGAAAAAAAAATGTAACATTTTTATGCAAAAACACTCCCCTCAATAAGGCTGTGCACTTATTACTAACACAGCAGCGGCAGCGCACACACCTACTGAACCGAATGTGCACTATGCATCTGTATAAGAAGGGAAGAGGGACGAGTAGTGCAAATAAGCACGTCTGTGCACAGAGGTGCACACATGCATGCTGCAGACACACACTTCCCAGCACAGGATGCACATGCTCAGGCAGGCGCATGGATTAATAATGTACCATATTCCCTGTAGGAGGCTAGTTAGCATTTCAGGAAGATTGCACAAACACTGGGGAACTGTAATTAGGAAGTTATTGTTACAAGTTGCAGCTCTCTCTCCATCTCCCGCACTGTCTCTCTCACACACACACACAGACAAACACACACTGGTGAGCATATAGACACATGCATGAACAAAGAATTCAAACAGTAAAGGGTGGGGTACAATCTGCAAAGATGGGCAGAAATAACAGAAAAATTAGCTACACTGTATCAAATCACTATAAAAATACATTCATTTTACACAGTAATTTACCTTTTTGTTAATGCAGTTGAATATAAACGCTTTGAAATATTACCCTAGAAGTCCTTACATTCTATACAGTGCTTTACTTCATTTTATGACAGTTAAACTCCACTGCTGTTGGTTCTAGTAGGAACAGTCAATACCTTATCATAATTTAACAAGGAAAAGAATTGCAGTTTATGCCACAAGACATGTGCAAAATAAACCAGTAGTATGACCTTATCCAAGACAAAACCTGAATGGTGCATTAAAACAACCCCAGACCTGTCTAAAATAAGACTAACACATTAAAAATACCCCAAACACCAGCTGCCAAAAAAAAGTGAGCGCACAGTTTCTGTGGTCTGACACTGTGTGAGTGACTGGAATACAGCTTGTGGTGCATACAGCATTAAAAAGGCACATTTAAAAATTCAGCAGTAACATCTCCCTTCACAAATAGTCTCGCTGTTGGAGAAAGGCAGTTCCAGGGAAAATTCTTCGGAAGTTCTTTCGGCCTATTCCAGTGGTGGTTGAAATTCTACAGTGGATCTCAAATCCTGGGCAAGTAACCCAATCAGGTCTATCCTTATAGGTACAATGAGAGACCTGTAGGAAAACACAATAGAGTGCCTTTATTGTCATTATACAGCTGTACAATGAGATTGTTGTAATGTTGCCCATGCATAGCCACTTAGTAAGCAAGGCTCTGCTCTTTCACTGTTCTGTGGTGCACAAACCTTTGGGTCCAACAAAGGTCGATAAACTTTGTCTGACCTCACCAGCTGCATCCATTTCGCGTCTCAGGTTGTGGTATAAAGATTCCTGAGAGCCTGTTTCATTAACCTGGTTGTTACATTTTGAAATGCTCAGAAAACCTATCGGTGACCTCATATCTCATATTCATAGTGTGAATGATGAATGAGGCACTTAATATATGCTGACATGTATCTTGCTGTAGCCAGTTTGCCACAGCTCGAGCTAATCCTGACTTAAACTCCCCGGAAAAGCTCTTATACCTTCTCCATTTTCCTATTTCTGCCCAAACATCTTCACCGTCCTCCCAAATTTACCTCTCATCTCTTCCCATCTCTGCTCCCATCTTTCTTTACCGCCACAATGCACACGTCCTATTCCTGTGCGTGTGTGTGTGTGTGTGTGTGTATGTATGTGTGTGCATTGAGTCAGCTAGTTTGTATGCCGGCTGCTGCTATACCAGCCCTCTCTAGAAATCAAGGAGAGATTGCTGTGTGGATGAGAGGAGGAGAGGAAGAAAGAGCAGAGATGGGGGAGGGAAGGTGAAGAGGGTGAGGTGATAGAGACTGAAAGAGAGATAGAGAGTGGGATAGCGATGCCACGGGGTGAAAGGGAAAAGGCAGAGTGGAAAAAAAATAACAAAAGGGTGGAAAAGGCTGGAGAAAGCGCTCAATAGATATGTTTTCCTCCCATTCTTCTCGTCTCTTTTCTCTTTCATTCCCTCTGCCCTTTGTTCCGCAGACAGCACTGTCGCTGTAGCAGAGGTGGTTTGGAGGCACTGTGGCCTGGCACAGACTTGAAAAACCTCTCTGATTCTCTGTTCTGAGATGCTCTTCAGGTCTAAGAGGAGAAATCTCTCCGGCTGTCCCATTAACTACTAGAGACTGGACTATTGAAACCATATTACCTTCTCTGACTGAGCCGCACATCAGTTGTGCCTCCATTTCCCGACAAAGATCAGTTGTTCAAACCCCAAGATGCTGGCAGCGGAGAACAACACGGAGATTGTTTTTTTTTTTGTCTCCCCTCTCATATCTTTCAGGCATCTCCCTCTGTTTTCTCTCGTCTTTGGTGACAAATTTCTCCAGGGCTTAGGTGTCATTTGTATCCCTTTCCCGTTGCTTGAAATATTCTGAGAGCAGCTTTGACAGAGGCAATGATGGAGAAGAAGGGTGAAGATGATTCTCCCTCTTGCCAAACAGGTAACTTTTACATTTGAGGGTATGATTGAATCCCAACACAGTTTTGCTCCCTTTATATATATATATATATATATATATATATATATATATATATATATATATATATATAAAAAAAAATAACACAATATATAAAAACC
>VOQJ01030993.1:11198-22161 GCA_015052665.1 Apistogramma diplotaenia
GTGTATTTTTGATTCCCCACACTCTTTTTCGCTCTTTATATATATATATATATATATATATATATATATATATATATATATATATATATATATATAAAAAATCCACCAATTTAACACCCGGAAGCTCATTTTGTAACCAGTTCACCATGTATGAGGCTGATGCAGAAACAAGATGCGAAGAACTTTCTCAAACAGAAGCCCGAAGAGGCTTCCTTTGTTCTAACGACTTTTTTATTTACAAGAAACTCATTATCTTTCTGTGAAGTATGCGCTTGCCCTCAACAACTATTGTTTAATTACAGCGGAGCATTGGTTATTAGGGACAGCAGGATAGCCAGGCTTAGGAGGTAAAGCAAAGGCAGGACTCATTTTTAGAAACAAGAAAGCCAAAATCTAAAGAATGGACTATTCAGTGTCAGCTAGCTGCAAATATTAGCGCATTCTGGCTAATTAGCTTGCTACTTACAGTGCACTGTGGTTAATTCAGTTCTTTATTCATACTTCCATAGATTGTGGGGATAATTTTAAAAAATAGCCTCGTTAATATCAACACAATCTACCAGCGCAATCAGTCCAACCTTTAGATTTTGCTAAAACAGCTGACATCATACTCAGCACATTAACTCACACTGATATGTGTGAGCTGTGTTATCAGGTAAGCCCTTTGTTTTTCTGGGGGGTTTTTTTTGTTGTGTGTTTGGGTTGTGGTAGAAGGATCAAAAGAAATCACTGTTGCACTGAAGAAGCTACTTTGTATGCATTTGTGTTACAAGTGTGAACTGGGCATCTACAAGGAAAAAAACAGCATTTCTCATGGTTTCAGTCTGTCAAGTCACGTCAAGTCAAGTTTGTTTGTATTGTCCGATATCCTATTCAGTGTCTCAGTGGGCTTTACGGGGCTCACAGCAACAACAGCTCCGATCCTCAGCTTTCTAAGAGACAAGAAAAAAAAATTGTGGGCACATAAAAAATAGACGCTAGTTTAGAGGAAATTCAAGAAGATCTTCTCTGCGGTTTATGATGCCAGTGTTTCTACTTGCCTTTAGGTTTGTGTAAGTTCGTGGAGCAGTTTCAGGCAGCGGGGAGGACGAGCACAGGACGGAGTGAAAAAGTTATATGAAATTCACAAGGAAGCTCTGTGCCATGCCGCAGCACTAGTCGTGATGTTAACAGTGACATTTGCCAAAGACTGAGGAGGTAACTACTAATAAGCTTTCAGATTACATAAACCAAACCATTCAAAGCAGAATCAATACAAAAAAAAAAAGTACTGAACCTTAAAAGTCATTTTTTATAAAAACATGTAAAAGAAAATCTGGTAAAGTAGTCAAAATGATTCGTCAATGCTTAACTTGTGAGTCGTAATGAAGAAACGACAATAAAAACCTTCAAAGAAAAAAAGATATAGCTGAAGAAATCAAACATAAAAAAAAAGTCAGATGAATGCCACTTCATTAGGTACACTTCAGTAGTACAGTGTTAATACTCTTTTACCTTCAGACCTGCCTTTATTCTTCATGGCACAGAGTCAACAAGATGCTGAAACGTTCCTGAGACGTTTTCTTCTATACTGACATGACTGTGTCATACAGGTGCTGCAGATTTAATGGCTGCACATCCATGATGCTAATCTCCCCCTCCACCACACTACATCCCAAAGGTGCTCTGTTGGATCTGTTGAGATCTTTGCAGCCTGAGTTTCCTGTTCTCAGCGGACAGGACTGGTACCCGGTGTGGCCTGCTGCTGTAGCCCAACACATGACGGCATGATGTGCCTTCAGAGATGCTCTCCTTTATACTTTGGTTGTAATGAGTGGTTGTTTGAGTTACTGTTGCCTTCCCATCAGCATGAAGCAGTCTGGCTAGACTCCTCTGACCTCTGGCATCAACAAGGCCTTTCTTTCTCAGAGAAATACCGCTCAGTGGATAGTTTTTCTTTTTCGGCCAATTCTCTGCAAACCCTAGAGATGGTTGTATGTGAACATCCCAGTTGATCAGCAGTTTCTGAAATAGTCCGACCGGCCTATCTGGCTCTGCTCTGCACTGCACTGAGTAGCTGTCGTGTGATTGGCTGGTCAGGCATTTGTGTTAACAAGCAGTTAAAAAGGTAGACCCATTACATTAGTGTTACACACCCACCCACAGACTGCTGGATCATAAAGACAACCAATAAACTGAATGTAATAAAATAATATTTCAAGTATTTGTCTAGAATATTAGGCACTGAAAGTTAAGCTCCTGCTAGAGCAGCTGATCTTCATGCCAGCCTGCATCAGCTGGTGTCTCAGCTAATACACCTCTTTGCACTCACCTGGCTGTGCGTTATTTAAGTTGCTTTAGTCTACCTGCAGTTGCTGTGCATGTGCTAGCTCCTTTGCAGGCCACTTTCACCCCAGTTCCTCATTTTTCATGAGGTGATTTAATCATATGTCATGTCAGTTGTCACTGGTGCATACTGTCCGTTGCACACAAGTGCCGTTTTCCATGACATCATTAACTATGTAGGTACAAAGTTACATGGACCAGTGCAATGAATGACTGTCTTCTAGGTGAGGACCTTACATCAAACCCACTATGACAGTCTTGGATGGCTGAAACAACCTCTCCATTTTCAACCACCTGCTGAGTGTTAAAATAGTTTGTGATCTGTGTTTTTTCTAGTTAATTAGTAATATCCATATGGCTGGCAGGGAAGCCAGCTTGATAAGTGGGTGTCCAATTTAAGTGTCTGTTGTGGAAAATTTGTGAAAAAAAGACACAAGTGAACTTCAATCTGGTTTTGATTAAAAAAACAAAAACATTTAATTAATTTTTTTTTAGAAATAAACACTTTTGGGGCTTTTAATTCATGAATAATTGGTAGGCACAGTGTGTATGTGCAAAAGCAACACACGCCCACTGCTTGTTGTTTCTGAATTATTAGTGCAACTGGATGCCTTACTGTTGACGTGACATTCACAGTTGTATGTTTTTGCTTAATTGCTCCTGTGTGTGTGTGTAACCTGTTCTCGATCCTGTTTCCGATTTTTAAAAATCGTTTTTGGTCAGTTCTGCTCTCCGGTTATTTACAGGCTTTGTGGAATCAGCCAGTTGGCAACAACAGCAGAGGCTAAACCACACAAACCCTTTGTCAATTAGTGCTCGGTAACACCGGGGGGAAATACCAGTGCTTGGCAGGCAAATGTGTGTTTGGTGTGTGTGTTTATTAATGTGTCTGCTTTGTGTAAATTACTAACTGACTGAGTGTATGAGTGGGCAGACTAAGTGTTTGAAAGAGGTCAGAGGTCATGTGTGTATGTTTATGTCAATTTGGGTGCATAGTCCACAAGTGTGAGTCTGTGTGTGTGTGTGGGCAGGAAATGCTGCCGGAAAGTGTGTGTGTGTTTCTGAGTGTGTGCCGAGACAAACTAAATATCACTCCTTGTATAATCCTTTAATTTCCCAGAGTGTTGTGCATTTTATCCAGGTTTTGTAGCCAGCTTGCAGACACACACAAGCGAGCTGAGAGTTTCTGTGAGGCAGTGTGTGTGTGTGTGTGTGTGTCGGAGAGCTGAACCAGAGAAAAGAAAAGGAAACATGAGTACAGCATTGATATCTGACAGCTACTGGCAGTTTCTACTGCATGTTGGAAGGGTGACATGCTCTGTATTGAGGCATATGCTGGGTGTTAAATGTGTGAGTGAAGGCAATATAAGGTGTATATGATTTATAATGGCTGTCTGTGCTCAGCCTGTGATTTTCTCCTTCTGTCTGTCGCTTTTCCTGTTTCCCAGGCATTGTGTTGTGACGTGACACGTTGTCTTCAAGCTTCTGCAGATTGGTTTTGTTTGAGGAGCCTTACACAAAATGTTGAGAGTTGACTCTTTATTTCAGCTTGTCTCGGGAGGTAAAAACATGCCGTTCAGAGTCACGAGCACTAAAAAGGGAGCTGTCCAGTCTCGGGCTGCAAGTAATGATTGTTTTTCTTTACACTGAATCTTCCAATTATTTTCGATTGATGTTTATAAAACTACAAAAGAGCGTTTTAAAAGAGGTCCATCACTTTTTTTACCCCCCAAAGAAACCAAAAAAAGAAGTAATTCTTATATTGGAGAAGCTTTATTCAGGAGTGCATCAGTAATAATAAAGAATCACTTGTGATTAACTTTTCATTGATCCACTAATTGATTAACTGACTGTTTCACCAGGTGCATAAGTGATTTTAGATCTTTGGTTCACAGTACTGCACATAAGTCTTGAGCCACCCCACATTTCTGTATATGCTGCTTCTGAGGAGCCAGGCTTTCTTGTAAGATATCAAAGTGGTCTTGAGCAGTAGTTCTCTTTCTGAAGGTCCATCAAAGTTTGTTCTTTGGACACTGGCTGCTTTTGCAATTGCCAAAACATCATCTACAGCATAAACAGTATCTGAATGTCATGTCTTTAAGAAACGGGCAAAAACCCAGCAAAGACCTGACACAAGACCTGAGAGATGCATCTGGCCCTTCAGCTGATCCATCTGGTGTTCACTGAAGCCCCATCAGAGATGGTCTCAGAGGAAGGGTGGCTGTGAAGAAGCCATTGTTAAAGAAGGGACACAAGGAGAAAAGGCTGAGGCCACGTTACACAGGAACTGCACTGAAAATCAGTAGCGACAGAACCCAAATGAGAAATTCTTGGTTCAATTGAAGTCAAAATTGATCAAATTATGAGCACAGAAAAGTACCTTCAGATTCAGATCCACCATGCAACATCAGCTGGAAAGCATTTGATTGGTAACAGCTTCATCTTTCAGAACCACAATGATCCCAAACACACCACCAATGCCGCGAGAGCATACCTGGATAGAATAATAATACACATAATGGAGCACCATCAGTCATGGATGGGCCTCTCCAGAGAGCCCAGACCTCAACATTACTGAAGCAGTGTGGGATCATCCTGACAGAGAACAGAACAAAAGGTAGGCAAAATCAAAAGAAGAGCTTCGAATGTCCTTCAAGAAACCCGGAGAACTGTTCCTGAAGACTGTTTAAAGAAATGCCAGGAAAGCTGCCGCAGAGACTTCAGACTGTGCTGCAGAATGAAGGTGATCAAACCAAATATTGACTTTCAAGCTCATTAGAGTTTTACAAACTCTATAACAATGTTTTCTCTTTTGCCAAAGATTAAATTAAAAGGCTGGAACTATTGTCATGTGTCTTTGTTAAAAGGAATATTAAGCTGACAGGAAACTCAGCTGCTTCTGTACAAGGGTGACAAAATCCACCTACCAGCACTTCCAAAGTGCACTAATTAACCCACCAGATCTTATTTGTTTTAATTGTTAAGTGTGCAAACACCTTGCAACCACACTGTGATAACAAGACCCCAGAAATTTTAAAGTATAATGAGTCATGCTGGTTTTTGAGCTTTACATGTGCTTGCAGCCTGATTTAGTTACTTCTGGGCAGAATAAGGCTAGTTTTCACCATTATTCTGGCAATGGCTTCATATACCTTACAGATATGAGAATGATACTGATCCTTTCATCTATGAAAGCAATTAAGTGCATTTTCCAAAGTGTCAAATTATTCCCTTAAGCATCGCAATTTATGTTTAATCTCTACCATCAGTTTGACTTTAGAAGTAATATGTAGTTAAACACTTTTAAACATTTCTTTAATGTTTAAAAGTAAGATAACTTTAGAGCTCTTACTTTTCTCCAAGCATTGAGAAAGAGGGAAGCTGAAAACACACTGTCGGTGGGAAAAGCTTCCCACGGCAGGCGACTTCCTGAGGTGGTGAAAACAGAGCGAAAGGAAATTAAGAAAGGCAAAGGCAAAGAACATCTTTCTGAATGTCTCACAATCGCTCAGTGTTAGATGTACTCCCTTCCTTATTTCTCTATCCCCCTTAGATCTCCCACAGACAGCCATTACCATGACAACCCAGAGAATCCTGGGTAACGACAAACAAGCAGCGCTGTCAACCGCTCAGGACTGTTCAAGTGTTTGAGAGCTGCAGCAGGCAATGCTTCGCTCTGTGATACAGGGAAACTTAACCAAGACCTCACCGAGATTACAAGTTTTCTTTTTCTTAATGTCTTCTCAGGTTAAGCGACATCCGAAATGTTTATATCCGCCGTTTTTAACAGGATAATATCGCGACGTGCCTTTTCTGTGAGGTGTGTTTTCTTCTCTGGGACTTTTTAGGAACAAATCACATCAACATTACACAGGTGTACTTCATGAAAATCAGATGCCAAGGCCCACAAGTCCCATAAATCAGGCTCATAAGTCATTAATTCGTTCAATAAATAAAGCTGAAATCATATTAGGGGTGAAAGGTCATTGTTGACCTTAAACTGCAGTTGACAAAATAATTCCATCACAAGATCCATCCACTTCCTGTTCTGGAAATACAGTCATTTTATTACGAACAGGGCTTGTACTTGCCTTGGTCCAGACCGTAGACGGTATAAAAGATGGATGTAGCTGCCTGTGACATCACCTGTTGGTCTCTGAAGTCCCAATTTGGTGTTTTTTTAACCAGATGTTTTGAGAGAAATGGGCAGATCTGACTATGAACCCACGCGATCCTCGGCTAAAATCACAAACCCCAGATAATCCTCCTTTTGAAATACAGTTCAATGAAAATTTACAAAAGGGGCTTTAATGAGCCCACAAACTTGTCAGGAAACTGTTCAAAGCAGAGGGCCTCTTTCCTGGAGACTTCTAAAGGGCCGTAAGTCTTTTTGTAACCACAGATATCTCCCTCTGATGGCCACTCAAAAGATAGCGCTTTGTGTTGGCTTGACTTTTCAGACCCCTAAAGCTAAAGAAAGACCTTTGAATCAAGTTACTCCCTTAAGTTGACAATTTTGTCTGGTATTATATCCTGAAATACTCAAACAGTTTAATGAGGACCTGGGAAGAACCAATGAAATGGATTGGTGCTTATATAGTGCTTTTCTACTCTGAGCACTCTGAGCCTCATTCACCCAATCACCTCACACATTAAGGAAATCGTTTTTTCTATACCTAACCACCTTGTTTAGCATTTGCACGCACACCTACTCTGATGGATGCATCAGGGGCAAGTCGAGGCTCAGTATCTTACCCAAGGATACTTTGACATGCAGACTGGAGTAGCCAGCGATCGAACCACTGACCTTCCAGTTTGTAGATGACCCACTCTATCTCTGAAATCACAGCTGATCAGGGCCATGTGTGGGATTAACATCACCGTGAAGCTGCTTATATGAGAGGTTGCTTTTGACATCACTAACATCAGAAGAACCCTAATGTCAAAAGTTTATTTTAGTGCCTTTTGGCTACAGTGTTACATAGATTATTGAATTATCCTCCTTCCTCTGTAATACGAGTGTCACAGCCGGTCTAACCTACAGAAATATAGCACCACATGAGTGTCAGGAACCTGTTCTTCCTATTGATAGCTATCTCGGTAACATCCACTTCAGCCTCCCTAAAGGCTCAGTTTTGCAGTTTAAGTAGAGAACATGTCAGAGCTAAATGGAGTCGGCTCAACTAGCGCTTTCATTTTGAAGCAGGTGATTCTGAACTGGCACCATCTTTCAAACCATCTGCCTGCTGTGCTTCACGCCCTCTGCTTAGAGTAGCAAGCTACTGTGAAAACAGCAAGGCACCGTAGCCTACAGTACAGTTAACCAGTCAGTGTCACCTAGCAACAAGTGTGTACATGCACATGCTTTCATATAAAACATGTTTGCAGCGCCGTTTCGATTGTTTTGTGTAACACAGTAGGACTATAGCAGGATCCGATTGAAAAAGAATGCATATTTATAGCCTGTGATTGACTGTTGACCTGTCCAGGCTTTTGCCCTTTGTCAGCTGGGATAAGCTACCCCCCCCCATCCCTCTGCCATTTTCACAGTGGGCCTCTACTCGAAGCGGAGGACATGATGAACAGCAGGCAGGCGGTTTGAAAGCTGGTGCCAGTTCAGAATCACCAGCTTCCCAATGAAAGAGCAAGTTGAGGCAGGTCCATTTAGCTTTGATATTAAACAGAAAATGTTGTTTATTTGAAACTGGAATTTAAGAAGTTAGCAGAGAGTAGTTGCTTTCAATTAATAAAATTTACACTGAATAATCAAAACTGTGACTGTGAACCACTGCCACTCTTGATGCTGGCGTCCTCATGAATATTTCTGACATAAAAAAGAGAAAAAGAGCACAGCAGGCTTGTTTAAAAGTGTTTCACCATCTTATAAAAAAACCCCCAGCGGCTCTCAGAGATTTATTTAGACGTTATTTCTAAAAGCCCTAAAATGTACATATTTAGGAAGGCAAAGAGTAACTGTAGAGAGCAAGAATAGTGCTCAGATTTTATCTCCACCGTGCGCACAAAAATAGAGATGCAGTTTTAGCAGAGGTTCCTGATAAAATCAGAGAAGCATATCATAGAGCATGAAGCACTCGCGCACACACAGACGCACACGCACGGCAGCTGCATGGTGATGTCGGGAACAAAGTCACATCATCTTGGAGAGAAAACAGGCCAGAATCTCATCACAGCATCCTGAAATGAGATTACCACCACAGCCTTGCTTTTATATAGAAGTCAATATATCATTCATTCCTCTCTGCCTCCTTCCCCTACAAATTGTATTAAATCCCACATGCGTCCCTTAGAATCAAGACCGGATTTCTGGGTGGGGTGTTCAGGCAAGAAATGGAGAGAGGAAGAGGAGAGGGAGCGGGAGAAAAGAGAGATGTGAGTGGTGGGGACTTTACAGAGAGCAGAGCCTCTTTGTGCGTCACTCAGAGCAAGCTCAGTCAAGGACACATTGAGACGTGTAAACTGAAAATATCACACACGGGAGGTTGTATCTGTTGTGCGTCTGCGTCTGTATGCGTGTCACACGAAGTTGGATGCACCATTATGTCTTTGAACACACGAGCTGAACACAGTTAGGCTTTTGTGAGCAAAGCTGCTGCTCTCAAATGCCTGCACCCACCCTGGCTGCTGCTGCTACAGTATGTGACCAAAAGTGTGTGGACATCATAGTTCGGCCACTTTATAGACGATTGTTATTGTACATCTCGAAACTTATATAAAGTTTAACTCGTGAGAAAACACAGGTAGCGTACACGTCATGCTGTAAACATAACACATTAAAATAGTTCAGCTTTCATCCTTTTCACGTGAATCTTATATCCCTATTCAGTCGTTGCTCGCTTCCTGTTTTATTTTGATAGTCTCCTGTCTTGTGCACATTGGGTTCAGTTCTACTTCCCATGTCTCTGTGATTGGTTTCAGCTGGGCTCACACCTGTTTCCTGTTCCCTCGTCTTTCTGTGTGTGTATTTTGTCTCAGTCTCCCGTTGCCCTTTGTTGTGTGCTCCCTCATGGATTTGTTCTTCCTCGTAGTGCAAAGTCTTACTCTAGAAGTATTTGCTCCTGATCTGCTTTATTTTGTGTTTAGTAAGTGCTCGGCAGTGAAGCTGTTTTTGAGATCGCTCTTGTCTCCCGAGTCCTGCGTTTTGGGTCCACCTCCTGCCTGCAACACAGCCAGTCCTTGACACAGACATTAAGAAACTGCTCGTCTTCCACAGTTGGTTTTGAAGCCCTGCCACTTCTTGTTTTGTTCTTTGCATGTTTAGTCCTCAAATTGCACACCATGCCAAGATATGTCAGATTTTTGGCTTATACCTCTTTGGGAATCACCTTATTGGAACAAACATCTTATTTTATGTCTGTCAAACTGAGTTATCTTTGAAAATGTTAAATAATTTAACTAAATAAATGGGGAACAATGATGTGTTTTTGTGCTTCTAGATACAATTTAAAATCTTTACTGAGTTGTGTGTTATGTGTAGATACAACATATGTGGACACAACATACTTAACAAACAAACAAAAAACATTCCTTTGAAAATGGTCTATTATGAGGAGGCGACTGAAAATGAAGAATCAGCCAATGTTCAGATAAAAACTTAGACCTGCAGAACTGTTGCTCGAGAGCAATTAAAAATTACTAGAAGGTCTGGCTCCTTGAATCAAGATGTAAAGAAATGAAGGAAGGAACTGCACATAGTTAACTATTGTTTTTAGTTAGTCATTAAATTGTGGCCTTCAGCTCCAGTTGTGGGACACTGTAATAGCCACCTACAGTAACATTAATGGCCACTTTCACATACAACTGAATGTGCACAAAGCAGTTTTACAGTTTTCTAAATTCAGTCTCTGTGGTTTCATTGTAACCATTGCCTCTGTCTGTGCTGGCTGCAGGAGAGGTTATGAAATGAGGTTAAGGCAGCGTGAGATAAAACAATTTGAAGGGAATTTTTCAATCTTTCTAACTCTAAATTTGTTTTCTCAGCTGCAGTTTAGCAAGGAAACAGTGTTTCCTGTGTGACTAAAACACTTTGGAAGATGCTGCATACTCTCCTCTTGATTCGGCCAAGTTGTACTGTTGAAGGAGGACTCCCTGGACTCTGTTCCCATCTTTAATGACAGAATTAGATTAGAAGGATCTCTGTTTGGATTTGGTGAACAGGAGAAACAGTGCACATACTGCACAAGCATGTGAGACATGTTTAAACTGTTTCAGTTTACAGAAAAATATCCAAAGTAGACAGACCTTTTTCCCTCGTCATCAGTGGACAAACCCACTAAGGCTATTATGGCTGAATGGAAGCAAATCCCTGCAGCCAGATTTATAATCTTGTGGACAATATACAAAGCAGTAGAAACCATCCATACATTTCAGGCCATGTGGTACATTTTATTCCCCTTGTTTGTTTGTTTTTTGCAGAACACAATTAGGCCACAGATTACAGACAAAATAGGATTTTCATAGGAAAACGAGTACAAAGGAGCAACCCCCACAAGCATGCAGACATACAGCTCACTGCTTCCAACCACAGAGAACATTTCCCCACAGGAAGAAACAGAAAAAGTCCACTGTCCTTACACTGTACCTCATCACAGAGCAGTGTGACTCACCCACCCTTCTCTTC
>VOQJ01030993.1:25904-40056 GCA_015052665.1 Apistogramma diplotaenia
TTCGGACCTGGCGAAGTGTCCTTAAGCAAGACAATGACTCACTTCTGTTTCTAAACGAAGCTGCTGGTCCGTAGCCGGAGGGTGACCGGAAAGAGAAACTCCCCGGAGGGATAAACAGAGTGTCACATCATTGCTAATTATCAGTGGCCCTGATGTACTGATGATGAACACCTGATTTAATTATCATTGAAGAGCCTTTTTCTTATCAGGCTTATCACAGCGCCGAGGTGCTGGAGTTCAGAAAATTAGGAAGTAGATTTCGGGAAGCGCTATTTCCCCGCTTAACGATCTGGTCTCTTAACCTGAAATGATTGCCTTTAAAAGATATCTTCTTAGATTTGCGTGGCGGACTAACAAAGCAAATCACAAAATGAACAGCTCTAATAAATTTTGAGGCAATACTGCCAGTCTGTGTGTCCATAATTAATGAAGTAGCAGCACTGTGAGAGAAGGGACATAGGGGTCGAGCTTAGAAAGACTGGCATTGCCATAGGAACGAGCTGCACCCACGCACTCATGGAGTGAAGGCAGGGAGAGTCACGGAGAGGCAGGGAGAACAAGGGAGAGCGAAAAAGAGAACGCGCGAGCGAGAGAGTGATGCCTTTGATGTGGCTATCAGCCGCAGGTCTCTAATCTCTCACTTCTAAATATTTTTGTGCTAATGTGATGAGATTTACCCCCTTTTTTTTCTCTTCTCCTTCTTTTTTTTTTTAAATTCCCACATTTACATGTTCTTTGCATCTGTGACAGACGTCCTTGGACGGAGTGAAGATGGAAGTTTAGGCAGATACACAGAGCAGCCAGGGTGGTTTAAACCAGTAAATGATGTCAGTCAGTCCACCTCTGTCGACGGGGGAGGTGATAATACTCGCGGGGTGTCTGAGGCTTGAAGCAGGGCTGCTCTGGAGGATTTCATATGCACCGGACATGTGGGGGCCCATGTGTCAAATCTTATGAGGCTGGCCAGAGCGCCCAAGCAGCCGCTCGAGTTTGCTGCGCGAGAGCGCTGTCTGTCACATACTGTAGCTGTTTAGGAATACTGTGGCATCACTTGGATTGGCTGGGCATTGATCTATCTCACAGCAAGGCCATCAAAAATTCCTTTTATTAAATCCGAGCTTCCATCAATTACTAATTAGGCCTGGGTTGCAGAGGCACTTTTTCTATTGGCTTTATCAACTTGTTCCCATACAGTGGTGTGCGTGCAGACGCAGTGTGTGGACAGATGCGCTGCTTTAAAACATACAAATGATTTTTGTTATGTCATCTTTCAAAATAACTTTGACAACATAACTTTGCTTCCCTTGCTGGCTGGCACCAGAAACCCTGCTTTGCTCTCAAGTTCGACCCAAGAAATCATCTGGAAAAAAAAAAAATCAGAAACATAATTTCTCCCTTATATGTGATCATTTTAATAATTACAGCCAGACACTTACATTTGAGCATCTTCATCATCAAGAGCCACCAGTCTTTAACTTTGACTTGCAACACCCAAATACATCAAAAGGAAATGTTGGAGTTACACACTGTGAAACTTCTGCACAAACTGCAGTCCTCAATGAAAGGCAAAACTTTCCAGAACTTCCTAAAATGCCAGTTCCAATCAGACTCAGGATTTTAAAAACTTTTGATTAAAATATGCCCAGAACTGAAGTTTGCTGTGTAAATGAATTCATGCTCTAAATGCTGGATTAGATACTGATTCTTACTGGTTTGTTTTAGCCTTTTTACTCAGTGTTATAGAACAAAGTCAGTCAAAGACCTGGTGCTGGAGATTAGTGTGTACAGGACACCGGCAGTGCCCTCTGCAGCTGTCAGTGTCGCTTCCAAATAAATGAATTAAATTAAAAAAACGAGTTATTCACATTTATTAATATACAATGCGAGTTGATGGTTGGTTCTGAGCTGTTCTGCAGCCAACTAGCCACCAGGCAGACGGCAGCACCGCTCTCTCTCTGCCGACAGCTGTGAGTCGGTGCAGCTGTGCAGTTCTTTGATGTAGGACATGCACAGTTGTAAGCATGCTGTGTCACTGTGAACTGGTCAAGCACTTTAATAGTTTACTACCACTGCTAGTAAATTAGTCACCAGGAACATGTTACTGAATCTGCAATTCCAACCCATCTTATTTCTTTATGCTCCTCTCATATATGATTTCTTGCATCTCATCTCATTTTCTCGTTATCTAATTTATTGAGGGTAGTTCGTCTAAATCCTGCAGTAATTTCTCAGTTTGTCTCTTACCCTGCGTATTTTTCTTATCCATTCATTTCTATGTTTTGTGTCTCAGTTTGCCATCACTGTTTTTCTCCCCTCTCTTTTTCTCATCCTGTGTTTTTCAATCATTTTTTTTTCTTTTAAATCTAAAATCCATTTGATCAAAATCTTCAGCTTAATGATCAGTTTTATCTCGTCTCTCCCTTTCTTATTTTTTCACAGCTTGCAGGTCTCATTCATCTGCCTTATGTCATTTATAACTTATTTGATGTAATTACATTCTTGAATCTAATTTATCTGTTTTATTTATATATTTTTTACTATCTTGTGTAATTGCTTGTTCCTTACTAAATGCTACAGTATCTAATTTCTCTGTGACTCTCTGTGTTGTAATGTTTCTTAAATGTGATGAAATTAGCTCATCTTATTTTTAAATCAAACTTTTCTTCATCCCTTTAATTGCTCCATGTTTTCTAATTCCCTGTTCAGGTTTTGATAAAATAATGAACTCATCTCATTTCTGCTTTTCAACTTAGATCTTATTCATCTGCCACCCTGTTTGTAAGCTACTCAGGAATAAAGTGTAGAAATACATTGTCCTGTGGTAAGAGGAGTAAGGAAGTGGAAAGAGACAAAGAGGATATGAGAGGTCAGGAGAAATGATGAAGAGGAAGTCCGGTGTCGTTCTGACGCCTGCACTGATGGGACCATCTGTTATGCGCACCTA
Source organism: Apistogramma diplotaenia (assembly GCA_015052665.1). Classification (NCBI taxonomy): domain Eukaryota; kingdom Metazoa; phylum Chordata; class Actinopteri; order Cichliformes; family Cichlidae; genus Apistogramma; species Apistogramma diplotaenia. The sequence goes on from VOQJ01030993.1 coordinate 28,849, forward strand.
TCACCAGGCTTGCCTGCAGCCACCTCACTCATTGTCATCACTACAGCTTGATGGATTGGCTTGCATGGTGTGTATATGTGTCAAGTCAGAGTCAAAACCAAAGTGACTGTGCGATATTTTGTGCGAGACAAGGAACAAAGTGCTCCCAGCCAGTTTTATCATTAGATAATTGTGCATATGTTGTTTGCACCACACAACGCACATATGCTTCAGGGCAGAGTTGGGTCCCATTCCCCCTTCCCTTTGTCCTTCCCCTCTGTCACACGTTAAAAATGATCCTTTCCTTTCCTTTCCTTTCCTTTCCTTTCCTTTCCTTTCCTTTCCTTTCCTTTCCTTTCCTTTCCTTTCCTTTCCTTTCCTTTCCTTTCCTTTCCTTTCCTCCTGTCATGTTTGGTGAAGGAACTTTTCTCTCTGAAGTTTTATGCACAGTCCTCTTTGTTATTCTATCTAGTTATGTCTGACAGGAGCTTTTTGAAATCCTTCTCCCCTGAGGTTGACAAAAAGACAAAAACACACATTAGAAAAAGATGTGGGTCATTCAGCTGTCAACAAAAAAACACCTTTGTGTTATATTTGTTTAATAAAAAAAAAGATTTCGAGCTTGCTTTCTGACCACTTAAGCCAACTCTTCTCTCAGGTGGTATCGCATTAGATTTTCTCATGTCAGAATGATGTTTGCAGCCAATTTACAAAACCCGACTGCCTCCATTGTTTGTTGTTCGGTGAAACACAGCAAGTTCAAGTTGCTCTCACTCATTAATATTTCTTTTTCACTTTCGCTTATGCCTCCCAAATCTTTCCCATTTATCAAACTGCACTATTTCAACTGCTTTGCTTTACTTTCCTCTTTCCCTCCCCGTCTCCCTCTCCCACTGTGTCGAGTCCTACCTTCCTAAAAGTGATCTATACCACCAGAAGGGTAATTTGCTTTAGCTCAGATCCCAGATGAAAGCCATTTGTCACCCAAAAGAGTCAGAACAGATACATATTCAAGTGCTAAGAGCAATATATTTCACAGAATGTGGTGGGAAAAGGAGGAATAGTAAAGACCAGTGAAGGAAGGAGTCGGAAAAACTTGCAGTTCACAAAGAAAATACTTCTTAGCATTGGGGACACTCTGTACCACTTTTATTTAACATCAAACAGAATAGATGCTATTGTTTTGTCGTGTTGTGCTGCTGATGAGAACTCGTTCATTAACCGAGGAATGCCTCTGCCGTCCTCCGAGCAGAGAGAATAATGAGGAGGAGAAATACTTACACATGCATTCTTTTTTCCAAGATACACCATTTTATTTAGCTCTCGTATTTGAAGTCCAGAAAGTCAACTGTAGGCATGTTGTTAAGCCTTCTGAGCCAGTCAGAGAGCCACCTTCTGTGAATGTGTTAAAAAAAAACAAAGGGACTGTAAGCCTTATGTGTGCATACTGGCTTTCATTTCACAGTCCACTTCAGTAATGTATGTGCAGTCACAGTAAGGTCCAAATCATCCCACAGCCCAGGGAGCGGCTGCTTTACTGCTTTGGCGAGAATGAGTTATTATAGCCTCTTCTCTTCCAGCACCAGTATTGGCACTCTAGAGTGATGTTGGGCCAAATGACTTTACATATTTAATGCATCGCCACAGGCTCAAAGGCAACAGGCATCCACTCCTCACATTGTGCACCACTTGTCCCTCATGCTTTCTAACAGCAGACCTAAATGATGCTGCTGGGGGGATTGTCAATTCCGCCCTGGGCTTGTCCACATTCCATTTTAAAGACTGCTGTGGTTTCAGGTTTGAATTTGGAAAGAACATTAGCAGATGTGCATGTGCTCTGGCTGAGCGAAATCAAAGTGTTTTTGCTCCTCACGGAGAGTCACGACTGAGCTTTGAGGGACGTGTTTGTCCTTTGGCTTTGCGCTCGCTGGAGAAAAACAAAAAAACAAACCAAACAAACAATCACCTGTGAGATTGCCGTGCAGCAAATTGATTAAATCGCATGTTTAGCTCATTTTGTCCTCAAACTCAGGTCAAATTTTGGTGTATACTCACAGACGTGCAATGTTTGCATGGTTTGGGGGTGAGGTGGGGACGCTATTAGTCTCCGCTTCTCTTATCTCTGCATGGAAAGTGCATATTGCATTGCTATCTCTCTGAAGAGCATGTGTGTGCACTCAGGAGGATGTGCACAATGTAACTCTTCTCATCAGACCAGAAGTCCTTGACACTCTAATCTCTGACACACAGACAAGCACCCACACAAACTCATATGCATTTATATTTGCATTAATATGCTTTGAATTCCCCTAGCCTCCTATGCATATAAACTAACGTAAGGAAATGTATGTTTGGTTGGTTATTTCTTTTTATAACAATGTTTCTTTGCAAATATATTGTTGGAATGCCTGTTTATTTCCCCTTAAATGGTGCCACATTTGTAAGGAAAATGCTTCCTGTAGATACTGCAAAGAGACCTTTTTAATGCCCCCTGCTGGAGGAAATGTGCTGTCCTTCTCTTTAAAAAAAATACCCCAGTCAGGTGACTAGGTTACAGCTTTCTTGTGTGATTTTGTCAGTGCGCTTTGGATTACTGTGATGCTGGAATATTCTTTTCCCGTAAGGCTTCTGGAGACTGGGACTATTTTGGTATACCCGCAGGCACGAATGGTGCCATATTTAAATATAATCCCCGCAGCACTGTTTGTACTCATTCAGCCCCATATCATCAACACGCCCACCCCCATACTTCACTGTGGTAGCCCTGGTAAGGTTCACCAGAGAAATGAGCCAGAGAAATGTAGCGTGGCTTCATCTGAGCACAGAATGCAACATTACCAATATTCATTAGCCTTATTTCCATGATCTTTTGTGAAGTTCACCTTTCTCTCGGATGCTCCACAGAGGCTTTGTCAGTGTCTGAGCTCTTATCAAACCTTTGATTTCCAATGATGACTTTTGTATGTTTGTATGCTTAGATTGGTTTGGCTGCTTGTATTTATTGCTAAAAACTAAGAAAAAAACAAGCAAATAAAAAAAAGATGTGCACCGGTATCATTTAATGTATTGATTTATGAGATGTTCTTCATCTCCTCATGAAAAACTGTAAAAAGAGCTTTTATAGCGTCATTTTTAACACATTAATATGTCTTAAACCCACACGCGATAGTTGGAATGAATTGTGAGGCCTGCCCTTTTCCGTCTGTTATGCGAATGTGAATGTGCAGGGAAGAAACCGAGTGCTGCGTGAAGGCCCGAGAGAGCTAAACGATTACACAGAAGCTGCTGTTTTGATGGTCCCATACACAATAAAAAAAGGCAAGTGTCATTAGAGAAAAACGGACCCTCAGAGACAGATGCATTGTTATTTTCAGCTATTAGGCTCTGATGTTCAGTACATTCCAAGAATTATTATGCGCTAAAGTGCTGTAATTTACTCTCCCTTGCATCCCCTCATGTGCTTTTAGTTTAGCCTGCGATTTCCTCCCGAGACACCATTATGAACTAATGTATGAAGCTGTGGATTACAAAGAGCAGCAGTATGTATCCCACAAGTGAGTTTTTTTTTTTTGGTCAAGAAATCATGAGAGCCACATTAAGAAACATGCCTTTCGGTTTATGGGCGCTGCTCTTGCAGGAGAAACTGCTCTTCATTGTGTTTCTCTTCACAGTGAGTGTAGCCTGCAGTCGTTTTCATCTCTGTGATTTTGAATGACCCTTCTGATTTACCATTAGCTATTCTAAGTCTCTGAAAAAAGACGTTTTGCTACTGCAAATACAGTTTTAATACATTTTTCATTGGATACATTGTGACGTATTTTTGCTCCTGTTGCCTCACAGTCAAATAAACAATCAGTCAAATTCTTTTGTGGATAACAGCTTGAGAGCGCGGTCGCTGCTCACAATGTTTGAGGATTTTTGAGACCAGGTGATGATTTTAACAAAGGGACATCACTGCTGAGTTTCAAATGTATTTTTAAGTGCTTTGTGCCATTATATTCACGAGGAAGCAGATATTTCTACAGCAGATATCTTTTAAACTGGGCATCTCACATCAAAACCATCTAATTGTGTAAATAACCCAGTGACAGCTCCACATTGAGGTTCCTGCAGCAAAAATCCCCGTTCATATTCTTCATGGGAATTTTGATTATCAACTGCGGGCTGCAAAAAAGCATTATGTGCTCCTGTAGAAACCGTGAGCCATAAAAAGAGAGTGCAGGTAGAGCTGCTCTCAGCACGGCTGTGGCCCAGGAGGTGGAGCAGGTCACCTATTAATCAGAAGGTTGGTGGTTCAATCCCTGGCTGCTCTAGTCAGCATGCCTAAGCATCCTTGGGCAATGAACCCTCCCCGATGAGTTCATTGGAGTATGAATGTGTGTGAATATCAGATATGTGTAGAAAAAAGTGCTGGTGTGAATGAGCATTAAAGTGCTTGAGTGCCCAAACAGAGTAGAAAAGCACTATATAAGGACCATTTTCCTGCACTAGTATAGTAGACACATAAATAAGTATAGTAGGAAATGTGATCCCTGCCAGATTACACTTTCAATCAAAGAATTCAGGAAATGTCACCCTTTTGTTAAGATTAACATTATTACAGTGCAATATGCATCTTTTTTATTGTCTCCTTTAGGCAGCACTTGGTTACAATTTGTGTTTTCCATCAAAAACATCCACAGTCATTTTGAATGAAACAAAACCCACGATCATGCTTTTGTGGCCTCCAAACCTAAGCTCAGACACGAACACGAATCCAGTCGATGACTCGACACCGTTACATCACAGCTGCGAAAGCAACTCAATAATATATGAACGTGATTTCTGGGAAATAAGGTTGCCTTGGAACACATTTTAAGTTATCTCAGTATATTACTTCTGCACTAATCTACTATCATTTTCAGTTATATTGCTTTGCCTACAGTCTGATTGAATTTTCAACCTTAATCTGGAATTTGAGGAGCAAGTGAAGTTCTCCTCGGTGTCACTCGCGGCCCTGAGCAAAGCATTATGGCAGCGCTTCAGCAAGTGTTGGAAACACAAGTCACACACAGTCACTTATGTACTGGGGACTTAGAGCAAATGCAGAAAATTGGGTTTGGACTCGGATGAGTGCTTTGTTTGTCTTTCAAAGACACTAATTTTAATGTGTAAACTACTGTGTGAAACTTTTCATTTGAGTCCCACTGAAAGGTGATGTCACTGCCGGAATTTTTTGGATTCATTACTTCATCAGAGATATTTGAAAACAGCATATCCCGACTTAAACATAATACCATTACATACACATATGCCTGTTACAGGCAATAATTGGCTTCTGCTCTGAACCAATTGCTGCTCTCTGCATGAAACACATAATTTCACTTTTTTTTCCTGAAAAATCCCTTTTAAAACTGGCCAAGGCAATTTAATGGGTACTCTTTGCTATCAATAGGTGGAAAAAAGGAAGTAAAAAAAAGATAAAATTGATCCCTGGATATATAAGGGATTAAAACATATCCTCTGAAAAGTGATTACATGGTGAAAATCTAATGAAAGCAATATGTGCTGGAAAAAATGACGTCATAAAACGCTAATTTTGGACCCCAACAGAGCTTCTAGTGCCAAGAAAACGAAAACAAATGTGACAAAGGCAAAGGGTGAGGGAGGGAGGGACATTATGTAGCAATTCTGTATGTAAGTCCCTTAATCCAAAGTGGATGCTGAATCCAAGGAGCCTGTGGTAGAATACAACAGGTACTGTAACAATCCAGAACACGTTACTGGACACCAGGTATCCTCCCTCTCACACTATTTTACCTGAGACCCACTCACCACGCAAGAGGGAACAAACAGAAATACATCAGTCAAATAATAAATTTGCTCTGTACACTAAACCTTGACCTCATCCGAACAGTGGCCTGATTCTTTCAGTAATGTCCAGAGTCCAGGTTGTAAAAGGTTAGTAAGATCCCACTTTTGTGAACAGCCAGTCAAACATGAGACAATGGCTCAGTGTGCTGGACAGGGAGAAAAGAAATGTAGATGGATCTTAGGAGGGGATTCACAGTGCTCAGATAATGAATCTGACTTTGGTGACACTCAGTCTCAGATGGACTTTGTCTTTAGTGCTTGGGCCTCACTCACACAAGCCTAGACACTGAAAACCAGAATAGTTTCTGTTTCCAGTTTATGTTGCACTCTTCAAAGCTCACAACTGCTTAGCAAGTAGTTTACAGACAAGTCAGCATCTTCCATACAAACTATGGGTGACAGTTCAAAGCTGCCAGCGACCAAAGCAATTGCAAGGAGTTTTTTAGTGCAGCGCCAAATATCACTTTGAAATAAGCAACAGCCACCAGTCTCCACCAACCTGTCGCCATCTGGTTGGGGAATACACATTTTTCCTTATGGCTGATGCTTACCAGAGGGTCACTGACTCTGCATGAATGTGGATTAGCAATAGATTTCACAGTGACTGCCATCAAACATTTGCAACCGATTGAGGAAAACTCATTTTTTCTTAGCAACTGGGCTATCTATCTATCTATCTATCTATCTATCTATCTATCTATCCATCCATCCATCCATCCATCCATCCATCCATCCATCCATCCATCCATCCATCCATCCATCCATCCATCCATCCATGGGAAAAGGTTGCTCACTGAATGCACAAATATATAATAGTAATATGGTGCTGTTGGATGGTAGGATGATTATGCTGCTCAGAATTCAGATTTCACTCCTTTGCCTCAGAGCGACACAGTTTGAAGGTAAAATCTCAGAAATGAGAGAGAAGAGGTGGTCCTGCCTCTTCTCTCTCTGAGCAGTGACGTTGCTCTGATTTTTGTGTCAGTTAAAGAGACTCTCAGAGAAGTGATTTTCACAGTAAAATGGTTACATGCTGACTTTCACACTGAACACAGTTTAAATGCTAAAAAAATCATTTGATTATATAAATCATTGAAATGAGTCTAATTAGTCCGTCAGAATGACATTTGAGATAACCTCCCAAATTATCACATTTTCAGCTCCTGAAACTGCAGAGGAATATTAACTTGATATAAAACATGGGGAAAGATCATGTAATGAAACAAATGTTGCTAGTTCTATTAAAAAATTCAAACCTTTTGAAAATTAACAGCTTCTTCCATTAGTAATAAACTCATTACACCCTATTCTTATCTTATTATGACCCAATGAGATTGTAAATTACTTTTTAAACTTTTTACTCGATAAATTTTGATAACTGATTACCGATAAACGATTTAATCTGAGAAAAATTATATTTGTTGGTTTCAGCTTTAAAAAAATATGATTTATGTTAGTGTAAAGTTCAGACAAATGAAGACAAATATCTCAAGATAGGCTCTGTGTGATGCATTATTAAAAGTAATGCATTACACTTGTATAGGCGTATTGAGAAGGAATTTAAAAAAGTTACTGATATTTCAGGAAAAATAAAATCTGTGCAGAATCTTAGTTCACTGCCTTTTGACTTAATCTGCTCTTTGGCTTGAGGAACAGCATTATGGCAATTCTAAATCTTAGTAGTAGTAACAGAACTACAGCCCATATGGTCTGAGTACCGCCGTGCTCGACTATCCCAAAATATTTAAGTCCCCATGGAAACCCGGCCCGCCAAAAAATAATGGTGTGAGTGTTTGTGTATGTGCGTCAGTTCACCTCAGTTTAGATCATAATAATATTAATCAAATTTACTGTACAAATCTTTAAAAAATAAGCTGTGTCTAAAGAGCGGACTAAAATGAAAATGTCATGAAAATGACGTTACTGTTAATTTTCGCTCTCACTGTTTGCACGTTGTGCTGCGATCTTGCTATTTTTTGACATTTTCCCATCAATCTACAGTCAGTAATGGCATGTTTGCAAATGTGGACTTAAACATATAACAAAACCAAAACCTTAATTTTCTCATATCCAAAGATATTCAGAGCATTAATTCAGTCCTAACTCTGGTACGTCTCTATAGGCTTTGCACACCTGGATTTGGGCAGTTTATCCGATTCTTCCTGGCAGATCCCTTGAGCACTGTCAGGCTGGATGGGAAGCATCTGTGAACTGCCGTCTTCAGGTCTCTCCACAGATGTTATGTGTGGTGTAAGTCTGGAAATAGAGCTTTGTAACATGTGCTTAATGTTGTAAAATGATCTACTTTAATGCAGATGATGATCTTTTTTTTTCCCAAACTCTAACCAGTATGGCTCAGAGCAGGCAGCCTGTGAAAAAGAACGTTTACAGACTATATGTGAAGCAGGGATTGCTGGCTATTAACCTGGGAAGGGTTATGAGGCACCATTGATCATTGATAAACTGAAAATATTCAAGATGGCAGTCATTCTGCCAAGTAATGAATGTCTCTGTAAATTCAGCCCACGATCAGACCGTGCAATTCTGAGAAAAAACTAAACAAAAACAGAAGAAATATACATTGTAGACCAGGGGTCCTCAATCCCAGTCCTCGAGGGCCGGTGTCCTGCAGGTTTTGGATGCAACCCTGCTTCAACACACCTGAGTCAATTCAGACATTTGATTCAGGTGTGTTGCAGCAGGGTTGCATCCAAAACCTGCAGGATACCGAGCCTCCAGGACTGGGATTGAGGACCCCTGTTGTAGACTTTTCAGGTCTCAGTTAATGTGTTAAATATTGAAGTTCATGACAATACCAATCTCACTGTACAGCTGCATCTATTCTATTCTAATACAATTAGGAAAAGAGTGAACAAACATGGCTCTTTTGGAAAGCCTCTTCTCTCTTTCTCTCTATAAAGAACATGGTAGCACACATTACGTTTGCAAAGGTGCATCTTACAAACCACTGCACTCCTGATACTGGTCCCAAAAAAATTGATCCCCAAAAAATAGCTTTTGCAAATTACGTGTGAAAGATTTTTTTTGATAACGCTGCATCTTCCCACACTAGTACAGGTGGGATGCCAGAAAATGTATCTTGAGCAATCTGTTCTGACAGGATGGTTCTGTAACTCCTTTATAAAGAGAAGTACGTTCTTTCCTCCTTCAAGAGGAAACGCTTCCTTACATACGTTCTGTAGACTGGTTGAGAGTGATGCCATTAAGATGTTGGCTAATTAACACAAACTTAAAACATGGAACAATCTTACTAAAGACCAAAGGATGGTATTGAAGGAGATTAAGTCTGATGAGTCTCTGGTGATTAAAGGGGGTGTCGTTGTTATGATGAATTGTGAGGAAATACGACAACAAGATTAAACTGAGTGACTGTAATTTTTACCAAGAACTTCATCACGACCCCACAGAACAATTCAAACAACAAATCAAGAGAATATTGCATCTTCCTTTGCATAATCAACAGATTACACCGCAGGAGTACTTATTCATGTTAGTGGATGACCCCATCATTACTGCTTTGTATATTTTACCAAAAATTCATAAATCTTATACTCAGTTCCCCCCCGGTCGACCCATTGTGTCCTCCATAGGTCTCATTTTATGGTCTCACCAGGCTTTTATCTCCAAATCTCTGGTACAATATATATTTTTTATTTGGTCGGGTACTGAAACACATCTTTTACAATTTCTGGAATTTATTAATGACGATGAGTGCAATCTGAAATTCACCATGGAATACAATGCATTACAGTCGCATATCCTTGAAAAACATTTTAAAAACAATATAAACAGGAGTGGATCACACAAGCATGTAATCATTTTGCTCATAGTTCTAGTATTTTCTAGTTTAGCATATTATTTCCTCTGATCTTATGCTTACAAGTTTACACACTCCACCTTGATTTGTTTATATGAGGCTTCTGAACCGGAGTAATCATTTAGTTATATCCTTTCTTCCTTCGCCAATAACGCGTACTCTTTCAGCGTATATTCCGTTGGGCAATCATCGCAGCAGACATCGCTGCACAATGCAGTTTCACCCGGAACTCTACAGCCTTTTCTCATCGCCGTTCAGGTCGTGTGTATAAAACCAGGAGAGCTGTCACATGTGACACAAACTGTTTACCTGTTAAAGTGTCTGTGTGGTTTGCGTGGGCAAGACGACCAGATCGTTAAAAATGAGAGTTTCGGAGCACCGTTTGAGTATACACAATAGTGACAACAAGAGTATTGTACTGTATTGTGTTTTCTATAAAATGTGCCTGAAACTGCAAAGTGACATGTGGATGTGCAGCTAAAACAGTTTAAATATCCTGTCCAGCATCAACAGTGCACTATAAAAACATATTTAATACGATTTTGACTTAAAATCAAGACAAACAAACACAATCACACATTAACCCCCATCCAATTATTATTTTCTGCCTGCGTTCATCCTTCTCTGCTCAAAAAACAAACAAACATGTTTTGGTTTGTTTTTAGAAATGTAATTTTATTGTTTTATTAACTTATTTGTGTTTCTGGAAAATTACAACTTTGACATCATTTGGTGCACAACATAACTGAGTTTTGTCTCACATGTAGTAATACATGTAATAATACAGTTGTCTCCCGTAGCTTGTGGGGTACAGTAATTATATATACAAAATAAAGAGCAACTTTGTAACAGATGTTTCTGGTGGGTACAAGTACAAGTAAACTTCTATATGTTCCTAAAGCTTTTGCACAGGTCTGTATGTGTTCAGAGTACTCTGTAGGATACTGTGGTGCTTTCCTCTGGCCTAGGTACAATAAACCATAACAAGCAAATTTGAATTTTGGCATTAAAAGAAGGCGTCGTTATTCTTTTTCATGAAAGGCTATCTACATGCCAAACCTTCAGCTCGCAGGCTCCTGAATCAGTCTGTGCGCTGTAGGCTCAGGGGCAGAATAAAAACAACCTTGATGCTGTAAATAACTCTGGGTAAGACAAGCTGTACCTCTTATCCCTTCACATGTATAAATAACAATGATGTCGTTTAACTGTGAGCGTTTTTCAAATGATTCTTAACACTACTTGCTATTAAAAAAATTTATCACGTCACTGTGCAGCGTCGTTAACAAACCAGAACAATTTCTCATTGTCCAAGAACATTATTTTCTGCCACTCACACGTCTTCGCTTTCTTCTCCCTGCAATCTGCCCGGAGACTTTCCCCCTCTCATCTCCAGTGGCTCTCATCTCTCATTAGGCCTGTAGTGCCTGGTTCAACAGCCACTCTGTGGCTAATGACTGCTGTTGGAGATTAAATATTTTGATTTCACAAAATCTAAAATATCATGTTTTAAGCTTCTTTTTTTTTTTTTTTTTGTCCTT
>VOQJ01030993.1:68283-88456 GCA_015052665.1 Apistogramma diplotaenia
CCCCCCACACACACACACACACACACTCACACACACTCACCCACTCTCCTCCTCCCTCCCTCAGCCCCACATCTCTTCAATTCACATTATTTTAATTCATATTTTATCCTTCACTGTTTAATTCTAACGTAATCTATTATTCACGGCCTGTTTTAAAAATGTAACAGTGCGAAGGTCACTGATCCGTGCTTGCTCCTCCCTGGCTTCTACAGGGCACCACGCACACATGCACACCCGTGCACACACGCTTGTGTGCTCACACACAAATAAACAAACAAAAGGCACCAGCACACATGCAAAAACTCTAAAATGTCTACAGAAATTATTCATGAAGCATGAATCTGAGGTTTTTCAGAGAGGCTTCATGCACGATGAGCAAGAGACAAATTCACAGAAATAAAAGAGATGAACAAAACATTTAAAGAAAAAGGAAAAAGCACCCATTCCTGCACTGATATTACAAAATATGTACGTTCAAAGTCATTAAGCCTACTGCACGCGAGGCCAGGCATCAGATTTTGGGGCTCTAAAAGTTACCAGAAATGAAGAAAAATACAAGCTAGATACAGACATGACAACCACAACATAGTGGATCAAGGCAAACCTGGCAACCCAGATAGAGAAAACACTTTTTTGTGAGGGAAAAAGAAGCAGATACAGAGCTCCAGATTCTGCCATGCTTCACTCTGCGTGAAAACCTAAGAAGCAAGTTCCTTATTTGAATAAAGCTGCAATTTCAAGGATTAAACATAAAACATGTCAGAACAAAACAAAATTTCATATTTTCTTACAGAAAAATAAATGTCAGAGGAAGTCACAGTCAGAAGGAAAACCAGTGGGGACAACACATCAAAGAGTCGGCGCTTCTTCATCATTATTTTCTCTTTCTTGGACCCATTACAGACGTGGACAACGTTGTTGGCGCACTTCTGTTAAAGAAAGAAAAAAAAACAACACACTGTCAACTGAAATAACATGAAAGTCACAAAAGTGATAACAATGAAAATCAAATATTGCTTTTGAATAATGGTTCAAGAATTCTTTTAAGGAAACTGGCCTGGACAGAAATGATGGTTCCCCTAGAAAATAACCACAGTGACACGTTACACTAAGGTGTGTCCTCTGATTAGCATCACAGGTGTCTTCTGACCTGTAATCAGTCAGCCTGACTATTGAGAGGGTGAAAAGTGGTCACTGTTTGGTATGATGGTGTGTACCACGCTGAACATGGACCACAGAGAGCTAAGGAGAGCGCTGTCGTAGGTGATGAGAAAGGTAAAGGATATAAGATCATCTCCAAGCAGCCTGAAGTTCCTGTTACTACAGTTGCACATTATTCTGAAGTTTAAGGTCGACGGGTCTGTACTGTAGCCGACCTCCTCGGATGTGGCCGCAAGAAGAAAATTGAGGGCAAATTGAAGAGACGAATAATACGAATGGTAACCAAAGAGCCCAGAACAACTTCTAAAGAGATTAGAGGTGAACTCCAAGGTCAAAGTGCATGAGTGTCAGATACACCCATCTGTCGCTGTTTGAGCCAAAGTGGACTTAATGGGAGAACACAGAGGAGGACACCACTGTTGAAAGAAAATCATGAAAAAGTGACACTGGAATTTTCCAAAATAGACATCTGAATTTGTGACCTGCCTGAACTAAAGATATGCTCGATTTCTGCAGGAGACACAGCCATGGACAACTCTTTGATACAATTAATAAAGATGTCAGGAAGGCCAGGCAAGTAATGTTGATCAGGGCAGTCGTTATAATGAAAGGTGAAGTGTTGCACTCTGTAATGTTAATAAAGCAAATTTGAATTTGACTCAGACAGAGAGACAGGAGGACAGAGAGACACTTGTGAGGAGAGACAGGAAGAAAACGACAGTAAGAAATTGGACAGATGTTGCATACTGAGCCAGCAGATGGTGATGAGAAACACAAGAGGGAGGGAGAGAAAGAGTGAGGCATGGGAATAAAGAAAAACATGTGAACATGGAATAAAATGAGGAAGAGCGCAGGAAGAGTGAAACTGATGAAGAAGAAAAAGAAACACCCTGCATGCAAAGTAACCCGCATGTATGCACACACTGGCTCACACGGATGGGTAAATAAATACTTCAGATCATGGAGCAGTTCAAATGGATAATCAGAATTAATAATAATAATAAGTGAGTGACATGCCTTCGGTGCTCCAGTGTGTATTTCACTTTGAAGCGCACACTCTCACATATAATGTACAGGCAGCCTAACCCCGGCTGTCTTCCTCTCCTGATGTGCATCTATGCACTGAATTCTAATTGCCCCCTTTACCAGCCAATTAAATGGCAGTATCAGTCACCATGACAGCTCATTAGCAAATCAGCATTCAGCTTTCAGGCAGTGTCTTCTCAGTGTGTGTGTTGATATGTTTGTGTGTTAGTTTGCCCAGCATGAAATAGCTGATCGCTGACCTGACCACGTGTGTGTCTGCGAGTGCTGCTATTAGCAGGAAATTGAAAAAGTTTTTCGTTTTTCCTCCGGGACTGTGCATGCAGATAGACAAGAGCTCCGATTCTCTGCGTTTTATATCTGCAGCCGCTCCCGAATCCATTTTCATTTGTTTGGAGGAAAGATTAACCCCATGCCTGGCAAAACATCGTCAGGCAGTGCAGGGAAGCTGGTTTGACACCTTGCCAAAGAGGAAAAGACCCAGCAGAGCATGCTGGGAGTAATGACTAAGAACAATGGCGTAGTGCCTCGTAACCAAGGGAGTTTAATTATGATCTCTGCTGCTGCCACTCTGACAGTACTTTATGTTCGAGTATAGTTGCACGTTATAGTTCTACTATTGATTGTAAAATTGCGTTACTAAAAATATCAGCACTCAAATCGAAAATAAATGAATATTTTATTTCCGGTTTCATGATTGTATCTGTGGATACACCAGTTTGAAAGTCATTACACAGAGCCAGTCAAAAACACGTCTACGTAAGTAGGAGCCAGTTGGACTCTTCTGTCAAGAATCACGTGAAAAGGCAAGCATGATACGGAAACTCGCTTCAACTTATTGTTTTGCTCCTAGCTGGTAAAACAAGCTACCGAACAAACACTTCCCGATGAGTTAGTGCCGTGAGGATCAGCTGGAGACCCTGGAAAAGAAACAACACCTGTATCGGTGTGTTGAATGTTAATGTCCGAATAACTACTGTATGCTGGAGTTTCTTTTCCACTGAAACAGAAACCTTCTTGATAATTCCCTTAAGATGTTTACTTTATATTTTGGCTGTAACATCATTGTTTTCCATTTGGCATTGCAGAGGTGGTGGTGGTGGTGGTGGTGGTGGTGTGTCAAACACCTAAAAAGTTAACGTTATGGCTTCACCTTACAGCTGCAACCAACACATTTCAAAAGGTGCAACTTTCATTCTGAAGGCGAACAATTTGCATTTCTGGTTTCTATAACACTTTTTAAAATGTTACTGCTGCTTGGTGAGTGGTTGGTCAGTGTTTGCATGTAAGTCAGTGTCTTCCATACAAACTGTGGGCAACCGTGGCAAACTGCTAGTGGCTGAAGAAAATCCATGCAACCATTTTCACCTGCTAATGGTTAGCAACCTCCAGCAACTGCCCAGCAACTGGTCTGAAACACGTTTTTCCCCTCCAAGTTGTGGTTGCCAGGGGATTACTGATCAGTCTCTATGCCTGTGTGATAGGGGTGGTTAAACAAAGCTGCAGAGCTTATGTGTTTCTTTGAGTTACAGCAATTCTGATAGTTATAGTTAGTGGTACTTATAAGACAATGGTCTGGCAACCGGCCCATGAATCTAAATGAGTTTGACACCAGTGGTTCAACAATATCATTACATGGACAAGCCAGAAGTGTGACTCGCATGGTAGAAAGACCATGCGAGTCACACTTCTACAGAACCTGATCTCGGGCTTTAGTTTGTCTTCACTGGAGTGCACAAAGGGAGTCGTGTAGTAGGGAACTTCTCAGCTTAGATATTCATGTACATGCTCCTTTAAGCTCTTTATTATTAAAAAGACAGCAAATCTTTTGTACAGGCAATACAAACAGAACACTCAAATGCCCATCTGAGCCCTAGAAATGCTGCATCTGCCAATCACAGGCAGGAAATTAATGAAACTTTCAACACTTATAAAATCTTGGTTGCCTAAAATACCTCCACCCACTTCCCTACGCTACACCACGTCTAACAAAATGCTGCCTGCTCTGGGTTTGTAAGCCACAATTATAAGCACAAGTTAATTTACATTGTGTGCCTGCGTCCCTGCCTGCTCAGCTGTCAGGCCACCCACTCAGAGGCTGTGAGGCTAATCCCAAACTCCAAGGATATGTTCTTCCTTCAAAATAAAATGCATTCACATTTGATTTGAAAGTCACAATGACAGTAATTCTGATTCTTTTTAAATTTTCAGCTGCATATAATCATAACACTGCCTTACATATCAGCACCGTGATGCTATGCGTGCATACTCAAGTGGTTGTGGAGTAGGAAGGAGAGGGTCATTAAGTCCAGGTACAAACTCCCAGTGTACATAAAAATTTTACCAGGCAGCTGTTTCCCTGTTAAGTATTCCACTTGTTCCTCTCTCGGTTTGGCCTGGTTGCCTGTTTGATTGTTCTCATCACACTCTGCACCCCCTTCAGACTGTGTTTGCCGCAGATTGTTCTCTCCGCTCCTGGTAGGTGTTGTTCCATCCTCCATTCTCCTTTTCAGCTCCCTCTGGACAGACTTAACTTCCTCACTTCCCCAAAGCCCCGAGAGCTCTCTTCTTCCTATTTATAAGGGATTTGATGGCTTTTGTCATCCAGTGTGTGTCCTTTGGAAAACACATTTATTGGAATCTTAAGCGTCCACGTAGACACTGAAGTAATCTCTAAGGCTGTGGGAGAGTCCTTTGATGTCCCGCGGAGCAGGTTTGGCTCTGTGCATTCATTAGTAGTCCTGTAGTCCATCAAACACTCCTGAGCCCACACACTTACAGACTTGATAGGAGCGGGCTCCCGCTTGACAGCAAAGAAGGATCAGGATCAGTCTGCCTGCTGCTCGGTGCCAGGCAGGTACTGTGCAGCTTCCTACAGCTTATACACACTTCATCCAGCTTTTTATTCAAGCATGTGCTGTTGCCAAATGTCAGCATAGCACATACACCACATGGTACATTCCACATACAGCACATATGTTCTTAGCAGTCAAGTGAAATGACATTCAGAGGGCTGAGGCCGAGGCTACCATGGCCAGCTCAGAGTGCCCTGAGCCTGCCCGCGGCCAACCTGATTTTTTTTCTGCGTTTCTTTTCTTTTCTTTTTTTTTTCTCTCAGCAAATCAGATATCCCACACTGCAGACCTCCCACTGATGTAGACCAGCTGAGTCTGACTCACTCACAGTGCTCCTGGGCTCACTGGTCACTGTGTTTTTAGCCTTTACAGACACTAGTTTGTCAGGATAACAATAAACACGCAGCACCTCTCTCTGCTGTCCTCTCTATTCGCAGTCAAGGGGACTACAGAGAGGCAAGCACACTGCTGATGCATAAGGAATACATGAAGAGCACTCGGTGTGCTCCTGCGTGTGTGAGGCGGCTCAGTAGTAGTTTCTATGTTTAGCTAATTTGTCAGCAGTAATGCATCAGGCCTTAATTTTAGCTGTTCTTTGTTTTACTTTGGGTACTTCATCCATCTCTCCCCTTGCATTTTCTCAATTTTCTTTCTAAATTTTTTGTCCACCTTTTGTTCTTCTAAAGCCTCCTTTGTTTCATCCTCCCCTCCAGGTCGCTTCACCAGTTTGTGATGCCAAATTACAAAGACACAAAACTGTCTTCATGGTTGGCGGTTGGATACAGTAATGTAGGTTTTCGGTGATTAAAGAAAGCGTGTGATGCTTGTCCTGAAAAAGTGACCCCTGCGGTAGAGATCAGAGCTGCCGAGCTCAGGGATGTTGTCTGAACGTCTGACTGTTTATTCCAGCAGGCTCCAAGGACTACACGGACTCACGCAAGTAACAAAATGGCTACACTTGTTAGCGGTATCATTCGGCTGTCAGTAACATTCAACAGCTATTCATCTGTAACTGTTTTCTATTTTGCCTTTCCACTCAGGCAACCTCTCATTTCCCAGAATCCTTCTCTTCCTCACTCCTCATCTCTCTCCCTGTTGGTTCTGTCCATCTCTGCGTCCTCGGGCTCAAACAGCTCTCCTGCTAATAAAAAAGCATAAGCTGCGGTGTTTGAATGAGTGTGTCTTTGTGTGAGTGTCTGTGTGTTGTGTGTTTGCGTAGATAAGCTTTTAGTTGTTAGTCTTTTCTTCTGATTGTGCAAGCTGATGCAGATTTAATAGATTTCGTCAAAGTAGCAGCTTGAGCTGTAGACTTTAGAGCCAGTGACTAGACTCAAGGCTCAATGTTTAATACTTGACTCTCTAAAGGGCTGAGTTGAATTCAAGTAATTCTTCAGCTAGTAAAAAAACTGGAACATTGCCAGAGACACCAAATATATCTCTTTCTCAGGTATGCAAATAGAAAGGACAAATAAAGGACAAGCAGATGTACCACAGCTTTGATCAAGTAAAAGAACAACTAAACCGTTTCCTGCACCCTGATAATGAAGACTTGATTTAGACTCGCCCTTAAGGGCACGAGATCTAACTTCAGACCAGCGCCGGGCAGGAACATGTGATGCTCATAAGGGCCAGCTTCTTCACCAACTTGAGTTACTGTACATATACATGTAGGACCGAGCATGCTGTTCAGTGGACAGATGTGGCCAGATGTACTCAACGGGTAACTTAGACGTGGGTGGGGGGAGTTGGTCTAGCAGGACATGTGACGACTGATAACTATAAACTCTGCTTTTGAATTGCTGCGTGCATGTGGCTGGTTTGCCATCAGTCGTCTCTGGTATATTCAGAAGCAGGTAACAAAATGTTTAAAGATTTTTGGAGAAGTTGCAGTGGCTGAAACACCTGCTGCCGGAGAGTTCGTTAAATGCTTCTAAACTGCAGGGATGGCAGCACGTCTAGTTTTTGATTTCTACTTATTAAGTACAAAAGATGCAACATGTGGGCGTGAAAGATTGGATGTCTGCTGCTGAGCAGTCTGAAAGCAATGTAATTACTTTTTTCATGGGTAATAAGTAATACATATTCAGTACAAGTAACTGGCCCAGCACTTCTCATGTAATCCTCTGACAGACTTAAAACAAACAAAAAATCGAGAGATGGACATCGGTCTCTGTGCTCCAGCTTACAGGCCAGCATGAGGTCACTGGAGTGGTTACAAGAGAAGAACATAAAAGCCAAGGATTATATAGCACACCTGAAAAGCCACTATGAACAAAATGCATGAAGCCAAGACTCAAACACCATGTTCAAGCCTGAGAGAGCCTGAAAGACTAGAATTTGACTGGTCTTTAATGACATATGACTTGAACATGTAAGGTTTTAAGAAACTAGAGATAATCTGGTACGTTCCTGTGGTTGATGCGTGAAGCACGTGGTACTGTAGGATGGATGGATGGATGGATGGATGGATGGATGGATGGACGGACGGACGGACGGATGGATGGATGGATGGATGGATGGATGGATGGATATGTGTCTAACATATATTTGAACTTCAGCTTGTCTCCAAGTCTGTTTTCTTCAAAGAGAAACACACTTCATTGAAATGAAAAGAGTCTAAAATAATTTTAAATAAATTATACATCCATGTTTATTTTTTATTTCACATATCTTCTGTATTTTGGAAATAGAAACAAATTTTAATGACACCGATTTGTGAGTTTTTGCCGCCAAAAAGATGCATGCGTAACACATAACAGTCAATCTGCAGTACATTATCTTGCAAATTGTAAATAATCAAATTACTGAGCTCACATTTCATGAAATGAAATTTAAATTTAGTTTGTAATTCTGCAATGACACTTGGCATTAGTAAAGGTGCTGCAGGGGAATTGTATGACACTTATTGCCGTGAGGACTAAGTTTGACAGACTCAGACAGGATTCACACGGATGCGTTTCAGGCTTCAGCGCCTTCGCTTCTCTTTTACTTTGACGTCACACTTTGCCAAACTGCATCATGGATCCACTGCTTTGCTTTGCTCACACTGCTTGCAGTCAAAGTCCAGAGAAATTGGACTTTGTGTAGAGGTTTCGTACATGATGTCACGCACACGTTGCTTCAGAGTCGTTCGCCATATTGGATGTGTTGGGTGAAAATGGTCACAAACCAAAAAGCTTTGTTCACTAGCAGACTCTCGTCATTGGCTGCACTTTGCATTGGGCAACGCAGACCAACTGATTTCTCCTCGAGTCTCTGTTAAATCCAGAATTTAATTTCTTGAACAATCAGGTCCCATCTTATCTTGAAGACCTCATAGTACCATATTACCCCAATAGAGCACTTCGCTGTCAGACTGCTCGCTTACTATATTAAAGATTAGGCTTATAACTTTCCTTTATGATAAAGCTTATAGTTAGTAAGCCATAAAGAGCAAAGGACAACCTACCTGCAGAGAGCATTTGCAAGTAGCATGACTGAAGTTGTTAAAATCATGATCTTATTTTCAAAGGAAATGGGCATCATTACCTTATTAGAAAAATACCTGTCTAAATAATGATACTGGCTCTGTCCAAGTCTTTACTTAGTTGAAGTTTATTAGACACTGTTGTTAAAGAGCAGCCTCAGCTTAGATCAGTTGTGTGTTTGTGAGTCATTTGTGGGGCAGCTTTCTCACAATCCTTGGTTTGTTGTGGTTTTGTCCTCTGCTGCAATGAGTCGTCATACTTTACTGGGATTTGACAAAATAATTGGAGTACTATACTATGCAGTAGTGCAGCCGACTGGCTTACTTTTGTTTTTTTATTGTTTTTTTTTCACCCACCAATTGAATGATGGAAGTCTCTCCTCAACACTCACTCACATACACATGGGTCTTGACACGAGTAAATAGTCATGTGCCGGGGAAGCCAGAGGAGGTTGTTAGCTCTCTCTGTGTGAGATTTTGTTTCTCCCGTGAGGCACAGTCACATATTAGCCTCGATGTATAGGGACTCTTTCTCTCTGTCTCCCTCCCTCTGTCCATCATTGACTTGCCAACTGTCAGATGCTGCTGTCATCCTCAGCCATCCCTTCATCTGTCTCTCTAATGGGAATCCCCCCTCTGTTTTCTCTTCACACAGCCCTTATTTCAACAATTCCACCCTTTTTTTCCCCGTGACTGTGTCCCATTTCACTGCCGGTCTCTCTTCCCTTTCTGGCATAAATATAATTTGCATTATTTTCTAATGACTTTCACTTTACCACAGTAGCTCAAGGAAAAAGGGTGTGCCCAGACTTTTAGTAACTAACTTCTGGTTTTTCCCGACACAACCAAACTGCTTTCTTGGTTTTAAGGTTGTAGCATTAAATGGGGCTAATGACCTGTTTCCTTCTAACCGAAACTAACCGTTCTATTTTCTGGTTCCCTTTCCCACTTTTGTCCCTTTTCGTTAGTGATGTGAAAAGTGCTCTGAGACTGAAGGCTCAGCTGGTTTGCAAAGGACCTCCATCTGCAAAGGTAAAAAGTTTCCCCCCTTCTGCTTTGCTTCTTGTCTGTTTTTCATTCTGTTCTCCGTCTTTACTCTTAAACGCCAACCTTCACTGCTGGGTGAGAAGACGTCAGCAGAATACAAAGCAGTGCTTTAACAGTTTAGACGAGAAAAAAAGGGGCATGCGGCAAACATTTCAGACAAATGCACAAAATACATACACACGCACACACACAGACACGCACCATGGCGAAAAGGATATTCATCATATGATTTACCCTTTATTTCCTTTGAGAAAATGGTCATGACACAAACAGAAGAGAAGACTTTGTGTGTGTGTCACTGTGTGCACACGTGTGTGAGGAGAGATGAAAAATCCTATTATCTTTTACCTTCATGAGAACTTGTGAGCTGTCAGAGTTTAAGGGTTCCTGCCACCCAAGGACACAGTGATGGTAACAAAAACCTAGAAATATGTATTGTATACTCAAACTGGAGCTGTGTTTAGAGTAAAAAGACCACATCTTACTCTACTGAATATTACAGGGCAATGCAAGGGCAGTGCATGTATCTGGTATCTGGGGTGTTAACATCGTTTGATTAACCAGTGCAAAACATTTGGTCTAAGAGCCCCCCCCCCAAAAAAAACAAAAACAAAAAAACAACAAAAACAAATAAACAAAACAATGTATCATATTTAAGATGCAACATCTCTGTGTTGATGACCAGCTTAATCCTAATGTGGTAATAATGGGTTAATAAGAGTGGATAGTACAGAAACAGAGAAACAAAGATATTAACACTTAACAAGTTACTTAACAAGTAATATCCAATTAGTAATAGTGTAGTAACATATTTGTAACACTATAATGACCTGCTAGCAATAAAATGTCACCATATGTGCATTTGAAATTATTATATAATGACTTTAAAGTTGAAGCAACTTCATATTAATAATAACAACATAAGCTGATGCTTTAATGTCTTGACTATGCCGTGCTCAGCGATTGTCCTGTTACTGCCACTCCCAGTGAAACTGTTTCTGCACACTTTGTGATGCTGCCTGTGGCCCAGCATGTAAGTAAGTACGGGTTTAGCAGCTTCAATAACATACTGTTGCCAATTTGCACACATCAGTAATTCATACAGCAGCGGACATTTTCATGCCTTAAACATCCTCCGCCTGTCAGAGTTGTGCTCAAACCAAAAGATTCCTAAAACAAAATTAACAGCGGGAGGCTCTGAACATCTTATTATGATTGTATCCACCCAGTCTGCCGGGATCGATGATCAAAAGGAGATAATAGTTGACAGAACACTATCATTATCATCAGTTTCAGCACTTATATTGTCACTGTGACCTTCTTTCATCAGCCTAATCATTATCATCATTATTTTATCCTGCACAAATGTACACACACCATTGTGCCTCTGTCCCTCCCTCCATTATTCAAGCCTCTCTGCAAAACACCGTCTCTGATCCTCCAGACACAAATGTGGCTTCCTACCCTCGTCTGTCAGCATTTACACACCAAATGGTGTTTGACCAAGATTCAAGGCTTTTCTATTCCCATCCCTAATGCATGTGAATGACCTGGTTGTCTGTGTCTGTCTGCATATGTGTGTGTGATGGATGTGTATGTGCGCGGAGGTGCGTAATGAGGTGATTTTTATTCGTCGTCCCTGTCCTCTTGGCCTGTCAAAACCACAGATTCAATTTGAGTGGAGAGATAGAAAGAGAGAGATTATGCTTGCATGCATGTGAGAGAGAGGGTGTGTGAGTGTATGTGTGTGTGTGTGTGTGTGTGTGTGTGAGAGAGAGAGTGATAGATTCCTGCCAAAGGATTCTCATCTTTGAGCCCAGAATCAGAGATGGATGCAGAGATGAATGCTATTTTTGCAGAGTTGTGTGTTTACCTCTGTTTGTGTGTGTGCGCGCATGTGTGTGTGTGTGTACGAAAGTAGATGGAGAGCTCAAATTCAACAACTTGGCACCAGCTTGGGTGTGTGTGTGTCTGTGTGTGTGTGATAGAGAAAAGAAAAGATAAAGAGAGGGAAAAGGGGGCATGGATGAGTGCTGGTTGGGTGTGAACAGGGGAGTGTGTTTGCAGCGATGAGAGATTTTGGGGGGAAAGTGGAGTTTTATATTACAGGAGTCCAGATTATCTGACAGGGGAGACAAGCAGGCGCAGCAATGAATACATGAATTTACATACAAAAACAATACATGCTCCTCTCCACTGAGAAATCAGAGGCTTTTTTAAGTCTTAGTGTGCGCGTGTACCACCACTCATCCATGCTCATTTACACACTTTGTTATCAGTGCATACATGCAAGTTTGTGTGTGTGTTATTGAATTTGGACAGTGTGTTAATTGGAGTCTTAGAGGTGTGCCAGAGAGGGAACTACAGGTTTAAAGGAACATCTGATTGTGCTTTCTGAGACATTTTGAAATGATTAATGCTGATATTTCAGTTTAAAAGCAGCTATTTTACAACTATTTAGTTACCTGAGTGTGTTAAACACACTTCACAACAACACTTAACAAATGCTTAATTCACCTTTGGCACCTTGATGTGACAGGCTTCATACACTGGTTATGTTTCTCCAGAGATGCTCCACGAGGCTCAGGGTTGGACTCACGCCAGGACTTTCAATGCACGTTCTCAAAGCCGTATATATAATTGATATAATATAATATGCATTCATATGGCAAATATGACAACCTTGACAGCCTGCTGGTCTGGAGCACACAAGTTTATGCTCACACAATGCCACACTCATCCCAGGATCAGACATCCCAGCAAATTCACCCCAAGGTCAGACCGTGCAAAAACCCAAGAGCTACATCTCAGACTCTGCAGGCCTCAGTTAGTCTGTTAAACATTAAAGTTCATGACAGTACAATTAGAAAAAACTGAACAAGTACAGTATGGCTTGTTTGGAAGGGTTGCCAGAGGAAAGCCTCTTTAAGAAGGGGGTGATGATTTGTGCTTGTTTTGCAGACACAGGACCTGAACACCTGACCATGAACTCCTCTGTACACCAAAGTATTCTAGAGTCAGATGCGAGGCCGCCTGTCTGACAGCTGAAGCTTGGCTGAAACTGGGTCACACAACAGGACAATGAACCCAAATACAGCAGCAAATCAGAATGACTGAAAAAAAAACAATGTGCTGCAATGATGCAGTCAAAGTCCAGACCTCAACCTGACTGAGATGCAGTGGTGGAACCTTGAGAGAGCTGTGCACAAACGAACGCCTGCAAAACGTCTGTGAACACTGTAAAACCGAGTGGGCTGTAATTCTTCCACAGTGACACATCTTTGACTCAGAACCGCATACATACTTTATATAACAATATATGTTTTTGCTGCAGTCAAAGACCCTAAGTAATTTGGAAAAGGTTTTTACTCAGTACTGCTTGATCTTTTTTCATTAATCGCCTTCCCTGTCCTTGTGGCAGGAAGCATTTCCACAGCATGATGCTGCCACCGTCGTGTTAGACTGCAGGAATGGTATTAATGAGGTGCCTGACTCAGCGCCTGCTTTCCTCCACAGACGTCTTTGGGAAAGGCCAAGAAGTAAAAACATTAAAAAGGTGCTGTTTGCCTCTAATGGTAAACATTACAAGAGTGAGCTTGACTCAGGCAACTTAATCACATCAGTGCTGTGTAGTGCAGCCGGTGGTCAAGACTCCTCACAGAGTAACTGACTTTCATTCCTGCAGGACTACATTTATTTACATACCTTCTATTCAGAAAAAAGAAACAGCAGGAAAACACGCTTGACATCATAAATCATAAGAGCACCTGAACGATCAATCAGAGGGCTGTTAGGGCTCACAGTATGTAATGGTGCGTAATGATACAAAGGCTGCTTCGGGGCTGTTAGTAAATGCTGACACTGCAAGAGGGAGGATAGACCGAGTCTTACTTTCTGGCCCATGATCATGATTGAGCTTTGTGCTCAGAGCACAGAGCTCTGCTATGCAGTGCGGGTGGTTTGGGTTTATTTTTTAAATGTATGTATTTACTATTACCTTGAAAATTAAAAATGCAGGCATTAAATGAGAAAAGGTAAAAACGATATCAAATAAATGGATGAAAAATTGAATTTAAAAAGATTCTATCTGGAAGCAAACACTGGTAACACTGAGACGCTGAGCGGTTTAGCACTGTGATCATCACAAGATGACGTTTCCTTTGAAATTTAATGAGTAGCAAAAGTAATTCCCTATGAGGACATAAAATCCAGGAGTAAATCTTTTCAAAGTATTCTATAAAAAAATTGATGAAAAAAAACTTTAAGAAAGACAAGATTTTCAACACTTTATTGTTTTACACATTTGACTCGACTTATTTTTAATCGTCTTTTCTCCTCTTCTAAACATTTTACAGAAAGCCAGAAAAAAAGATGATTATTTTCCTTTAATATAGCTCACGTCGAGTTGATAGAATAAGAAATATTGTGCACAGCCTGACATGATATCACTAAAGTCATCTAATATCTCCCTGGTTGGGTGTCGGCTCTGGTAGACATCCAAATTAGACAGAGCGGCATGCAGAGGAGATCTATCTTAGTTTATTGATAAAGCGCAGCGACAGCAGGAGACACATTTCACCGCTCAGCCGTCAGTGGCACCGCACTTTAATTATCCATGTATCTACCTGACTGAATGTGGGCCATTTGTAAACATCAATATATTTTTTTGTCAAATTAAGTGCCAAACTGAGCTTTAATGGCAAAGGAGACCAAAGTAAACATGCCGAAGAGCATCAGATTTTCTTGTTTAAGGAATTTGTTTCTGCTAAAGGCCACGATCCTCTGAAAAACATGCCGTGAAGATGTTTTTGTTTGCTTTCAAAGTCTTTATCCTCAGATTAAAATGTGGGAGTCCACAGGAAACTGGAAAACTGTAATATTTCTTGATGCAAAATTGCTTTGCGAGCATTTGAATGCATAGCCTGGAGTCTGGCAGCGACGGAGCGGATGATGTTACATGTGGTTAACGTGTCAGCGGAGAGAGGGATGGAAACAGCAAACTAAGGTTACATGTGAAGACTCCCCAGGCAGCCGGGAGTGCCATAAAAACCTAATTGCATGCTTAACAGTTTGGGCTGCAGGAATCGTCCTTCATGGTAATGTGACCACCGTGGTATCATTTGTTATCTATATCTATATCCGATTCTATACCTGCCATGCCTAACATACCTAACATTCTGATGGCAACGGTAGCCATCAGATCCAGAGTAATACCTCTTTGAAATACATAACTGTGCCGTCACAGATGGACCCTCAATTCATCACATCCACCATTCAGCAATTGCACATTATATAGCTATAGTTCATATCTCCTCATCATTTCATTCCGTCTTTGCATCCCCTGAGTGTCATCCTCTGCCTTTGATCCTTCAGTGGGCACGTCTGTTGTTGTTATTCTGGTCACCATGCAACAGCAGCACCACAATAAATCAAAGTGGTCATGTAAAAAAAGAAAAAAGAAGTAAATAAACAGGGCTTCACAACCACTATACTCAGAGATGGAAGAGCTCAAAAAAGTCACCAGAAATAATAATAAAATAACAAGAAAAGTTTAGAAAGGAAAACAAAACAGCTACTGATGCACCAAAGAACTCATCTGTATGAGACACAACATGCATGCATTTGCACAGAAAACCCACACAGACCTGGGAACAGTGTGCAAACAGTGCACAATAAGCACAGCAGGTTCCTATACAGTTTTACTTCCCTTCATACTGTGTGATGGTTGCATGTTTGTGCTACTTTTCTCTGCTACTGTAGCTCTGATTTCTCCAGCCATCAAAAATGTGATTAACGCTGCCTATCTCAGCCCAGGACACTCTTGAAGAAGACACTCTAATCCTGTTTATATGTGCGGCTCAAATTTCAACTCACTTATTTTCCTGAAGGTTTAAAGATCTTTGAATGTGAGCAGAGTAATTTTCAGAAATGTTTTCTTTTGCTTTTTTAAATTAGAAGACGTATTGGTTTCATGAATGATTTATGAAACAGCTGAGAAAAAAAACACACACACAAATGGAATCAAATACAACCGTTTTCAACAATGCTGCTTCAGGACCCTTTGGTGGGATTGACCTCTCGCATTGCTGTAATGCCGTAGATTTGGGACTTGGGGGAAGAGCAGACTGGTGAGACAGTAGAAGCTAGTGTGAAGTTTGCCTTTGGGGCTTTATGCCAGTAAGCTTCACTGGCAAAAATGCCAAGTTTGACTGCTTGGCAATCACTGTTTTCTTGTGTCTTACAGCAGAAAGTAGGCCTCCTGGCTTTCTTGCAGAAAGTCTTTGGAAGTCAGGTGAGATGAAGAGCAGCAAAGTCTGTGTAGGCTAAAGGAAATGCTGGATGAGTCGGACACTGAACATTCACCCAGTAGATACGGCTTCACGTCAGCATGGCTTTTTGACTTTAGCTGACTACAACTTACTTGTTTTGAGTCCGTCCCCTTTAGTTTATGTTTAATATTAAAAGTCTTTCTGCCTGAGAGTCCCGGAATGACTCCCAGTAATTTTTCCCAGGCTCAAAAGGTATGACATCATGGGCTCAGTCAACAAACACAGTATATTTAAATGAAGAGTTCCCACTTTCTTTATATAAAATATGTCCACGAGAAGGCACAAAAGACGATGTCAAGAGCTGTAAAGAGCCCCAAAGCAACAGGCAACATATTACTTTAACCATAAGAAGCCTAAAAGCAGTAATTCAGCACACAATCTGACATCAAATAAAAGCACACACCATTGAGTTTCCTTATCCAGATGTAAATGCAGAAATTGATTTTCCAATTTTTTTTCAAGTCCACCTTTAGCATTTTCTCCTAATTCGAACCCCGGCGGAGACCTGGTGAGCTCACAAAAGGTCAGCTATTTACCTGTTTTAATAACTAACTATAGAATCGATTCCACAGCCTCCGTTCTTCTGTGCTCGAGTGGCCAAAATTAACAGCTTTGAACAAATTCAACAGACCGAGAAAATGTGATGAGAAAAGGATTATTTTGTGAAGTCAAAGAACAGCAGCTCTCTTGCTGTTTATTGGTGTTGTTTATGCGCTTTGTACTAATATCAGATAGTAAATGTGTTTATTTTAGAAAGTTAAGCAAAAGCAGTAACACATGCGTGAGATGGAAAATGTTTTGAAAAGATCCTGTCACCATCCGTGTGGCTCATTTGTCTCTGTAGCGCGGCGGTGACAGGTGTAGAAGGAGAGGCAGACATAGTAAAAGACAGGCAGAGGGAAGTTGATGCAGAGCCAGCTGACATGTGAAAGAAGATCAGAATCAGCCACATAACTTCTCGCTTTAATACGAGCCCACACATCTACGCCGCGTATGCACAGACACCTCCGAGATGTGACAGACTATTGTCTAGCGACGGGACACACGAGGAACACAAACCCTTAACAAAAGGAATCAAACAGTATGAGGACGGCTAATTTGTATTTATAAGAACTACAAGGAACAAGGGAGGGGGACAGGGTGTAACGGATTGAACTGCACGTGTGTGTGCGTGTGTGTGTGTGTGTGTGTGTGTGTGTGTGTGTTCGGAGGGCTGGCATAACTTGAGACAGAAGTACTTCTTATCTTGTGAGTTCTGCAAACAAGGAAGAACCAGTGAACAAATACCATAAAGTGAGTGATACACAGATAAACAGCAGTGCAGCTGGAAAGATTTTGGCTCTGGGTTTACTCGGCACACTCACACACACAGAAACACACACACCTTAAACAGTTATGGTTTATTTTTGAATTAAAATCGGGTTTAAAGTGCGTACATGCTTTAGGGCAACAAAGATTATCCTCGAACAGCCGATTATCTGTTGGAAATTAGCATCTTTGCCTGTATGTGTTTGGAAAAGTCTGTTTGTGTGTCTGGTCCTTAAGCATCTCATTTAAATTCTTCAAATGTGAAATGTGCTAGGTGGGACTCGCACTCACAGACAGATGTCTCCTGGGATTATGCAAAATGGTCAAAACCTCGCTGTAAATCTGCAGTCTAGTCAGATGCTTTCCACCCAGCAGGCAAAGCCATATTAAATATTCCTGTGTACATTATTTCAGGCAGGAAAAATGACTAATAGAATAATCCCTCATCATCGCTTTAGAACCCGACTCCACGTTTGTCATGAATCCAAAACAATACCTGCCTGCTGAAGAGGGAACCAAAAATACGCTGCGCAGATTTCTGTCTCTGTGAAGAGGAAGGCAGGTGAGGCTGCTGTGAAAGAAAGAGCTCATTTCAAGCATCAAATGATGTTTGAGAGGTAGATCCTCTGATAGTAGGCATAAATTCATGGCACTTCATTTGGAATAGATTTGTAAAAGTGGCCAGTTATGTTTCACCACATGAATATTCATGTGGTGAAACTTTGCTCTTCATCCAGTGGAGTATTTCGGCGATTTGGGCAAATTCTTTTTATTCTAAAAGCATTTGTGTCAGGACCACTTCAGTCAAACCGCAGCTGTTCATCCATCTGCAGGGATTTATACCCAGGAATATGTCTCTGTTCAGGGAACTCCCTGCCCTTCCGGACACATTTCGGAATCTGAATACTTTATTATTCGCCACCAAAGATAGAAAATTACAGATAAAAATATAACTAAGAGTAAGTAAAACTGTTATGGTAAATTCAAAATAAATATTCCAAAGTTAAAACAGTACAATTCACATTTCTACTTCAAATATTTAAAGGCAGCAACAAAATCCCCTCAGAGAACAGAGCTGGCATCAGTAATAACAGACTTGACACTGAGGAGCTGGGATGGCTGGAGGTGGGTTGCAAAGTGGGTTGCGGCAGCTAGAAGAGGATCATGTGAGCTATTAGATAATGCTGTGTGTGAACAAAAACCATATGCTCAGTTTTGTTCACATTAGAAAAAAGGTGGGAAAAGCTCAGCCGAAAGCAGCAGTAACTACGAATTTATACTAACACCTGATAAAATAACTATGTGTCATTTTAAAAGGTGATAGAGAAGTACATTGTTAGCAGTATCATGGCTTTTTATGTTGTTGACTGTTTCTATCCTGGCTCAGACAATGGTGCAATCTTGAGTTGTTCTCACACATGCACTAAATACTGTATAACCCTGAACCTTCCTAGACCTGATGGAGCTGCATGTGAAGGGCAAATGTCCAAGTAGCGAACCATTATTCACCAATTTTACAGGTCATTACTCCAGTCCATCCATCCATTCTCTTCCGCTTATCCTATTCATGGCCGCAGAGCCTATCCCAGCTGTCATAGGCCGAGAGGCAGGGTGCACCCTGTACAGGTCGTCAGTCTGTCACAGGGCCAACACAGAGAGACAGACAGCCATTCACACCTATGGGCAATTTAGAGTGACCAGTTAATCTAACCCCAGTAAGTGCATGTCTTTGAACTTACTGGGGAGAACATGTAAACTCGGGCCAAGGTGGAATCAAACCCAGGCCTTATTCTCGAACCACCAGGCCACCGTGCTGACTGCTCTAAGCAGTGTTATTTGTCTTTGCATTGTCTGATGTCAGATGGAGGATGTGCTCAACAGCAGCACCACCCACCTGCCCCCCCCCCCACCAAACCTTTTGTTTGTGAAGGGCAGCCAGTCAGAAGACAGTAACTCAAACAGCTTGTTCCAGACAGAAGACGAAGTGTGTGGCTGGACCAAGGTGCAATTATTGTGAGCTGTGAATCAGTCAAAGATACTCTAGTAGATAAAAAAATAAATGAATATGGAAGCGATCATCATGCGACCACTTTCATTTGCATTTAATAAAACACACTTCCCCTTAATCAGTTTACTCAGGAGTCGCTGCCTTGCTTGGTTTGGATTTAATGCTAAAGGATAGCAGATAGTGGCTGAAGAAAAAAAGACAATCATGAGCCAGTTCATTGATTTCATGACTGCTTTCTGCTGTCACCTTTTGTTTTAGTGTTTAAGTCAGACCTGGGCAAATTACGGCCCGCGGGCCACATCCGGCCCTTTGTGTGTCCCTGTCCGGCCCATTTGAGGCCAATTGGGATGGGAGGCAGTGGTGCTGTAGGTGGGCGCTTGCCTTGCAACCGGAAGGTTGCTGGTTCGAATCCCCACCTGAGCACATGCTGTCGTGTGTCCCTGGGAAAGACACTTAACCCTACATTGCCTAGAGTGAATGTGACTGGTGACGGTGGTGGTCAGAGGGGCCATAGGCGCAAAACTGGCAGCCATGCCTCTGTCAGACTGCCCCAGGGCAGCTGCGGCTACATTAGTAGCTCACCACCACCAAGTGCGATTGTGGAGTGAATGAATGATGCACAAAAACTGTAAGCGCTTTGAGTTCTCTGGTAGCTTTTATTTTGAAAAGACTAACGCTTATTTCCAAATGTGAGCTGTCAGTGAAAGTGAACAGCGATCAGTGTTTCCAAGTCTGCTTATTATAGGCGACTTTGGGCATCTTTTTTTCTAAAGTCGCTTGCAAATCTTGTGAGTTGCGGGTTGAGGTTTTTTTTGGGCTTGTTTTTGAACATGTAGTTGCTTATTTGGGCTTGACTTTCTTTCCAAGTGAAACTTCTTGATTATCTTCCAGCTCCCCATAATAACACAAACACTGCGTTTCAGTGAATAAATGTTACGTTTTGAACATGCAACAG
>VOQJ01030994.1:0-26673 GCA_015052665.1 Apistogramma diplotaenia
TCATCATAAAGGAAAGTTTGAAGCCTGATCTTAAAAGTAGAGAGGGTGTCTGTCTCCCGAATCCAAACTGGGAGCTGGTTCCACAGAAGAGGGGCCTGAAAGCTGAAGGCTCTGCCTCCCATTCTACTCTTAAGTATCCTAGCAACCACAAGTAAGGCAGCAGTCTGAGAGCGAAGTGCTCTGCTGGGGTGATATGGTACTATGAGGTCTTTAAGATAAGATGGGCCTGATTATTCAAGACCTTGTATGTGAGGAGAAGGATTTTAAATTCTATTCTAGATTTAACAGGGAGCCAATGAAGAGAAGCCAATATGGGATAAACATGCTCTCTCTTTCTAGTCTAGTGAGATGTAATGCACATTAAATCAGTATTAGATGCTGGGCATTGACATAATATATGTAAATAGGGTATTCTCCTGTATCATAAGTACTTTCACATACTTAAGTTCAGACCTTATATATTATCTATTGCTAAATGTGTTTGAAAGCATTGCATTGCTTCTTTTTCTCAACTAAATATAATTATTGTTCATGCTTTTTTAATATCCCAACATTCAGAATCTGTGAACATTAACACTACTTTCATGATTTCTAATGCACTCACAAAGTGAGGACATTTTTGTGTGTGTGTGTGTGTGTGTTCATCAGGTTGCACTCTTGTTATGTAATGACTGTTTTTCTGTCAGTTAGTGATAAAATGCAGGAAACGCTGCGGTGAGTGACACCATGTCTTGGGAGGAGTTCATCGAGCTCCGCGACCTCAGGTCGAGCAAGGAGCAGATAGAGCTGACGGGCACACGCACGCCGTGCTCACCGCCGCGCCTGGAGAGGACTAACGCCCTGAGGATCAGCCCGGGGAAGGTCCCGGACCTGCTGAGCCGCGTGGGCATCATCAGAGTACTGAGCAGCAGCCAGGACCCCCCGCTCATGGAGGAGAAGGGAGAGGGGCACAACTTCCAACCCTGTAGCCACACTCAGCCCACGTGGTGTGACCTGTGTGGAGACTTCATCTGGGGACTTTACAAGCAGAGCCTGCGGTGTGTCAGTGAGTTGGCTCATATATGCTCTTTGTGGATCTGGGTGTGTGCACGTGTTACTGCTGTAGCGCATATGCGTGAAACGAGCCTACTGTGAGAAAGAGGAAATTTAGTAACACAGAGGAAGAGGCAACCAGCAGAGTACCTGCAAGCCCAGATAATCGTCTTCCCAGCTCGATGACTTAAACAAGACTTTATACTAAATAAGCTCCATTTTATTATTTAAATGCACCCAGGATCTAACATGCATACACTTGGTGGTTTGGTCATCATCTAGAGTTTCAGCTACAGTCACACTCAGATGCATCTCAGATTTGCAAGCCTCTAACTTCCTCTCCGTGGACTGACACCCAGATAAAGAGCTGTGGTTTTTGCAAAGCATTTAGTATGGGGTGGGGGTGGTGGGGGGGTATCTTAAGTATAATCTGAAAATGAAACATTGTCACAGCCCTGAACTGATAAAAACAGAATACACATAATTCAGGTCTTTGCAAAGATGCATATTTTGAGCCTTTCAGCTGAGTGGGGATTGCCACGTACAATAATATGGGCTCGTGCTTACATAGTGTTTTTCTACTCTATTAAACACTTTCTCATTCATGCACATGCTTTTTGTGTGCCTAAGCGCGTTTAACCTAACACTCCAATGACTGCAGCTGGGTTCGGTATCATGCCCGAGGATAGAGACCAGAGGAAGCAGGGAATCAGGCCACCGGCCTGCCACAGCTGCCAATACAGTTTTATTCATTTTCATTGTGCTAAAAGCCAAATTACACTAACTGTAGTGACCGTTAACGTCCGGCTGAGGAGGAGAGGCATTATGTTTTTAATCGTGCACATCCACATGTCTCGGCAGCATCAGTGTAAACTCTGTGACTTTCTAAAATTTCAGATTGTAAATTCACGTGTCACTACCGATGCCGTGCCCTGATTCGGCTGGACTGCATCTGGGAACGAGGCCTCGCGGCCGACTCCGCCTGTGTCGTGGAGCACACCATAGAAACTGATACCAATGTGGTAAGGAGCACAGCCGACTCAGCGGCCTTCATTACTTTACACCCACCTTTGCTTTTAATCAGCTCTGCTACTAGTTGGTTCCGCTTGCTTTTTGCGCCACCGTCAATGAGAACTTAACAGACCTCTGTACTGTGCATGTCACTCAATGCACTGACTGTTTTTAGGGAAGCAATCAGTTGCTTTATGGCTGAAAACAGGAATAAATGCACACAGTTGACACCCGTTCACTAACTGCACAGGATTAGGTAAAAGTTGCAACACCCATTCGGATTTAGTTGTATTTGCTGTTAGCACTGGCCTACATAGGACCACCATTAATATAATATCGTTAAGGGGAAGTTAAGTAATATAAAGAGGAAGTTTATTTGCTGAGGAACAAAAAAAATGTTACTGGTAACGCCATTCAATCGCTGAAGGGAATTAACAATATTTAATCCTCTCGTAAAACCAATATACAAGTATGATACGTTCAAGAAAAAACACTACAGCAAGTAAACTTGATAAGAATCGTCACCTTTCATTATCCTAATTTGTCCTCATTTGAGACAGTAGAGACTGACGTTCTCATAAGTGCAGATGGGTATCGTCCCATCAGTACTCGGAGCAGTCATGTGAAAAACGAAGTACACCCCACGATTCTGTAGCTTGCAGAGCTCGTGGAAATAACTGCTCTCTGTGTGACTTTATCACTCTGTCACATCATTGGGGAGGAAATTTGAGCCACTCTTCTTTGCAGTGTTGGTTTGTGGCCGTTCGTTCACATGCAGCTGGCGTAAATTTGGTTCAGGTCTAGAGTTAGGTTAGGCTGTTGCAACATCGTGATTGTGTTCATGTTGTAGATTTGCTGCTGTGCTTTGGGATCATTGCCCTGTTGTGTGACCCAGTGTCAGCCGAGCTTCAGCTGTTGGACACTTTGGTATACAGAGCAGTTCATGGTTGACTTAGTGACTGCAAGGCGCTCACGTTCTGCGGCCGCAGAATAAGCACACATCATCACCCCTCCACCACCATACATGACAGCTGGTATGATGCATTTCTGCTGATATAGTGTGCTTTTTTCCACTTTGGTCTCATCTATCTATAGGACGCCGTTTCATAAGTCTTGTGGCTTTTTCAAACCTAAGCCTTGTTGCCATGTTCTTTTAAAGAAACGCCAACACTTCCAAATAAGCTGCGCTTGTTCAGTGTTTTTCTAAGTGTTCTGCCATGAGCGTTAACGTGAAACAGGCCTACAGAGTCTGAGAGGTAGCTCCTGGGTATGATTCACAGGTATGCATAAAGTCCGGTGAAAACTTAACTGTAAGCACAGAACAAGCAGCAGAATGATTTAAGTTTCCCTACCAGATAAGCAGGACAGACCATCAATCAATGAATGGGGGTCAGAGAAAATCCTATATTCTGTTTTGAGTGAAATTCATATCCAACATGAGAAGAAAACCCCTCACTATAGTTTCTTTGGACCACCATAGTAGGACCTCTCCAGTGTAGTAGATATTCAACAGAGTATACATCTTGTTAGCTGGTATTCTTCACTCTATAAAGCGCCTGTTCCTTGTCAAAGGAATATAATAAGCTGCCATGAAAGCATGGCTAAAAAATGTGTTTGCATTTGAGCTTTGGTGTCCTTACTTGCAGGCCACGTACACATTAGAAAACCTAGTTGTTGCCAGGAAATTAACAGTCAAGTTCAGAGCATATTAAAAAAGAAATCTGATTTTTATTGACTTTTTTTTTTTTTACAATACTTCTGCGAGCTTTTTATCATTCAAATGTTTCACTCATGGCTCTGTAAGTGTGCGCGGCTCAGTTGAATATTTTTCACAGTTAGTTAATATTTGAATACTAAATGTAACCATTTGGGCATAAAGGTATGTTTATGTGCATGATGGCTGTTTGATCCCGATTAAAACAGCTGGGTCATAATGTGTTTTGGCAGATTTTTAGTGTTTGCACCAGTGCATTCAGATGCTCCTGGCCCGCGTACTGCCACAACCTCATGGAGGATTTTTGGGTGTAGCATCACAAAACTCATTAGTTCCCACTAGCAGGCTTCTAAGTATTTCTTAATGATATATATCTGCTAGTATTTAGCCTCACTCCAGTGAGCTCTAAATGCAGGAGGCTCCGCCTGATTTTAACTTTTTAATAGCCACACAATCTACAAACCTTTGAATTAGTCTGTAGTCACACCACAGTAACGGTTCCTCTGGTGGTTTAGGAAGTGTTTCGATTGTTACACGTGAATCCTGAAAATCTGGGCTGCAGCTGCAACAGTTGGTAATCGAATACAGAGCTGCATTTTTCACAGATTACTTAATATAAGGCCAGGAAGCGACACTACGAACTGATTTAGCTTTTACTCCTCAACATCGAACTCGAAGCTGTGTTTTGTGCTGATTTGCAACAGTATGGTTACTGTATGTCTGTACGTTTTTGGGGGGAAACTCCCATTGCAATATCTCAGCCCACTGTATTCAAATGGCTTGTATTTTCTGCACAGCTATGCGAGACTCAAAAATATTTTATTAAAACAATAAGAAAATAATACACAGTTGAAACAGGAACTGCCTTTCACTGCGTATCAGCTGGGGTGGGGCTCCAGCAACCCCGTGACCTTAAGCTGGACGAGCCCGGGTTTAGACAAACAGCTCAGACTGAAGAGACAGGAAGTCTGTGTTAGAAAGGAGATGTTGCAGGAAGT
The DNA here is from genome assembly GCA_015052665.1 of Apistogramma diplotaenia. Lineage (NCBI taxonomy): Eukaryota > Metazoa > Chordata > Actinopteri > Cichliformes > Cichlidae > Apistogramma > Apistogramma diplotaenia. Next base: position 4,756 of record VOQJ01030994.1, read on the forward strand.
GGACACTCAAGACTGCATCTGATTCTGCATTTACTGGGGGGATGGGCAGCAGAGACCAGAAAGAGTCCCATTGTGAGTTCTTCAGAGGACTCGTCTCAGATTTTCTTTGTTTTCCGGCACGTCGCTTTTAGCGAACTTCAAGGATTCTTAATTCGCGTCACATTTATATGCATTGGAACAAAATTCTGTCCTTAGGTCATGACGTTTTTCAGTATATTAAAGAAAAATAAATATGAGTGTGTGCAGCTACAGAGCCCCAAAGAGTTCAACAGTCTTACAGCTTCAGGTAAGAAGCTCCTCCTGAGTCCGGTGGTCCTGCTGTTGATGCTCCTCAGCCTCCTGCCTCAGGGGAGGGGAACAAAAGTGTGTTCGCTGGGTGTGTGGTGTCCTTGAGGTGTGACAATTTCAGAAAAATATAAGCCTTCCGGTCATGATTACAAAAGTATTCTTTAGAATTCAGAAACATATTGTAGGATGCAACAACAAATTCTCAAACTCCTCCTAGACTGCCAGGAGCTGAGCGAACAAACCTGGAACGCAGGTATGTATTATGCCCTGGAAGCTCTTATCTATATCAGATATTATGGTGTGTTCATGTTTCTTAGCAACCACCTACCAAGAGGCCCAAAGGACCCATTTTTAGCATTTACACACCCACAGACGAAGTCAGAAGCTCACATACACTCATCGTGGGCCTGAAACTCACAGTAACTTTTGGGCATTGAATTATTTCTTTCTTTTTTCCAGGGTGGAGTGACTGTACAGCAAACATCTTTGAGCGCACAGGTCTGAATGTATTTTAGATGTTTTCTAATCCATACAGGGTCAGTAGTACACATGCAGGATCAAATATATACATATGTACACCCCCACTAATATTTGGTTTCATTTCCCTTAGCAAGTTGTGCCAGATGTTTTTGGTAGCCCTCAATAAGTTTCTGGCATAATTCTGGCCGGCTATTTGGAACTTCTTCATAATTCCATCCAGCACAGAGCATGACGCTGCCGCCACCATGCTTGACAGCGGTACAGCATTCTTAGGTTTGACAGTCTCACCTTTACTCCTCCAAACAAACCTCTTGTCATTGTTTCTAAATAGCACAATCTTTGTCTCAGCCGACCATAAAACGCTTCTCCGGAAGGCATTTGCTTTGTCCGTGTGGGCAGCTGCAAGTTTCAGTCAAGTTTAGAGTTTCTTTGGGCTTCAGCCTTTGTGGTTCCTGAACATCTCAGCCAATTTCCTCTCATCTGAGGGTGACAGGTTCTGCGTTTGTTTAGAAATGGCTCCAAGAGATGTTCCCAGTTTGTGTAAATCTCATTGTTCTGAAGATTGGTCAATCCAGTGAGTTCTGTCAAGCAGATTCTTTAATGCTGGCAAAGAGAAACTACCGGTTGCAATCAATCACGGTCACTAATGGCACGTTCGTAAGCCTTGGCCTCGTTCAGTTAAGTGAATTTAAGATTTGAGTGAATGTATGTATATATTTGACATTGTATGCATACTTTTGACCCTGTGTGGATTAGAAAAAGTCCTAAATCATTTCAGACTTGTGCACCCAATTCTTGTTTTATGAGCTCATTAAAGATGTTTGCTGTACAATCATTTCACTGTGAAAAAGAACAATTCAAAGAAATAATTAAAAGCCAAAAATGATCGTGACATTCATGTCCACGATGAGTGTATTTTTCACAAGAACCAGTTTTTCTTTTTGCACTTGATGAGTGTGCACACTCAGCGTGCTGGGAAACTCGGCTGTGTGTGGTGTGACTGGCGGGCCACAGGAGCACATGACTAGGTTGGCGGTCCGTGGGGAAGGGGAAGGGGAAGGGGAAAGAGCAGCATCCCGCCCGGGAAAAGGGGGAGAGAGAAGGGGGTGAAGGAGTGCCGCTGAGTGGAGAAGGCTTTGGCATTTCCTTTCTGCGTCCAATCACTGCCGGCTGCGTCGGTTTGTGTATTTCCAAACTCCGGCGACCTGGGTGGGGCCTCGTCGGGGGGAAGGAAGCGGGGCATGTAGGGCGGGGCCGTGAACGCATCCTGTTTCACACAGTTTGTAGTGGGAACGTGGCCGAGAGGCTGACTTCGAGGAGATTAGTGAGATCTTGATGATAGTTATTGACATTTTTCAGCGATATTTTGTCGTTTGTGAGAGTTTTTTTTTTTTTTAACATAACCGTTAAAGGTAGCAACCGTTTGCCGATTAGCACTTCTTCGCGTCCTTTTAGCCACAGCTGGGAACCTCAACTAACCTCACCCGAAAGCGATTCGTTTTCACAGCTTTAGCGGTTAAAAGTTAAGCGACGGTTTTCCTGACTTGGTGGATATTAAAACAGCAGTCAGAATGACAACCGCAGCCAGCAGCTCGGACAAAACCCCGTCCTTTGAGATGACCTGGGGCAGCTCCACCAGCAGCGGCTACTGCAGCGACTCGGACTCGGACTCGGAGTTCGAGCAGTACTTCACCGCCCGGACGTCTTTCTTCCCCAAACTCCGAAAAGATAACGTCAGTCCCGCAGTTAAGCAGGTGAGAAATGTGATTTTAAAAACGCATTAGGTTTTATTCAAAGTTGCTAACTTTAAAATAAAAGGGAAGCGAAACAGCCGGTGATTGAAAGCAGAACTGTGTTCTCGCGTTATTTCCCCTTTTCTGTCCATCTATTATTGTCAGGTTTATGAGTGAGTTGTTTACTTCTGGGATGAGTTGCTGCTTTGTAGATGCTGCGGGGAAACGAGCTGTTTTGCTCAAAGGAACCCCTGCAGAATAGCTGGTTGTCAACCCTGCAAGACTCCAGGGTGGAGTTGCGGTTCTTCCAGTTTTAAGAAAACAGATTAAAAACTTCTTATAAAATGCATATCAATCTTATTTAAATCTTTAACACGAACACACACACTCACGGGTGTATCTGTCTTGTTGTAACAAGCTCGGGCCCCCGGCTGAACTTGTGCTCTGGTGACGCACCTCGCTTCTCAAGTTTCCAGCCAAACACCCACCATTCATTGTCTGTCTCAGGTTTTTCACATTAATTTCTCAACCACACATGAGTCATGGAGTGTTTTGGATTTCTTCATTTTTTACATTTTTTACTTTAGTCATACGCACACCCACATGGGTGTCAGGTTTCTTACCTGTGGGAAACGAAAGCAGATTAATGTAGAAATATTTGCCGTGAACTATCTTCTGTATCTGCTTAAAGGGATTGTTGTGTGCTCTTGCAGCACTCTACACAATCTGACACTCCTTCTGTGGGCAGGTAGAGGCACAGTTGTGCATAATGTCCATTGATTTATTGAATTCTAGTATTTAGTCCTGGTTATGTCTGAAAATATCGGCTGCTGCCTCTGAGGAAATGCCTGCTTCTGTCATAAATACTTATACTGAATTTGTGCCGCCTCAGAGCTGAACTGGAAGATGCAAGGAAGAGCCTGAGTTTTAAGGTAACAAGTCCTGCATCTGCCGGGGGCCAAGTGTGCATGACTGAAACATGACTGGGAGTTTGCGGTTGATGAGGCAGCTGACTTTACAGGATGTGCCTGCAAAACAGAGGAGGGCATTGTCTCCCCCCCCCCACGCCTGCGGGAGCCGGTCAGGGGAGGCTATTTTTACATGAATACCAAGTTGAGGAATGCAGCGCGGAGCCGTTGGCCACAGTCATCATTGCAAACAGCTGCAAGTCGAACCTCCCCCCTCCTCCCTTCAGCCCTCCTACACGGAGGCATCGGCGGCGAGCTGGATTGGACAGAGCTGACATCATTGTGTTCGCCTCTTTTGCTGCGTTGTCCGGAAGTTGGGAGTCTGATGCAACTGGTGCTCGCGGTTAGAAACGTAGAAATGCCGAACATCAATTAAGAACACCTTTTGTCGAAGTGTGTCGCACTCTTGTGGCAGAAGAACCCGAAGGACTTGTTGAAATCAAATTTTACTTACATTACAACTTTTTCCAACATATTAATGGCCTTATGATTATACATCAGAAACAAGCAGTGTTTTCATTCAACATGCACAGATTAGTTTCACATTGATCAAAGATGTTTCGGCCTTCGACTGAAGAAAACCACTCGGATTATGATTTTTAAACCAGCTGTTTTAAAGTGGGATTTTATTTACTCGAGATAACATTTTAGTTATTAAAAGGGCAGGAAAATGCTTATATTTCCCTTTGCCTTTACTGTATCTGTGCAGATATAGATATGCAGACATGGTCTTGTGTAGTCACCCCTCAAAGGCTCATTTTGAGCAGGAAAATCCCCGTAATGTCCTAAGACATGCTCATAGAAAGTAGGCTTTGTACTAATCTGTGGGTTGAGCTGGTCTCTGGCCTGTTCCTGTCATTTGTTGGAGGGGAGCACTGACACCTGGTGGCTAAAGACTGTAACTTCTGTTCTTCCAGGATGAACAGATTGAATGGAGCAAGCAGGAGCTGACGACAGCGGACACTCAGCAGAAAGTGAAGGAGTACAACGCTCAGATCAACAGCAATCTGTTCATGAACATGGTGAGCAATGATTTCTGTTTTTTAACAACAAAACCGCAAAGCAGCTTTTAGTTTTAGTTTAATATTTTGGGTTTTTTTTACGTTAACAGAACAAGGATGGGTCTTACACTGGCTTCATCAAGGTGCAGTTTAAGCTGGCCCGCCCCGTGTCTGTTCCAAGCCCAAAGAAAGGGGGCAACGATGCAGGAGGGAGGAAGGCCAGCGGGGTGAAGCGCCGCACCTCTTTCTACCTGCCGAAGGACGCGTCCAAGCATTTGCACATAAGTTCTCGCACTTCGGCTCGCGAGGTCATCGAGGCTCTATTGAAGAAGTTCACTGTTGTGGACAATCCCGGAAAGTTTGCGCTGTTTGAGCGCAGTGAGCGCCACGACCAAGGTATTCGGCCTTAACACTAAATCCCGACTTCCTTTCTTTGTGCTTCATTGAAAGTGTTTGGCGTTCGCTAAATGGATTCTTTGCCCTTCAGTTTATATCCGTAAGCTGTCTGATAGCGAGCGCCCCCTCCGTCTGCGCCTGTGCGCCGGGCCGAATGAGAAAGTCCTGAGTTTTGTGATCAAAGAGAATGAAACTGGTGAAGTCAACGTGAGTAAAACATGAACATATCGAGGTCCCACACATATGCACGGTTCTTATTCGCATCTACTAACTTAACTTCTCTCCCACTCCCACCTGCAGTGGCATGCCTTCTCCATGCCCGAGTTAAAGAACTTCCTGCGGATTCTGCAGCGTGAAGAGGAGGAACACATCAAGCAGATAGTGCAGCGGTACGCTTTGGCTCGCACTAAAATGCACGAGGCTCTGGCCGGCTCGACCCCCGGCTGAGACGCCCGTGCCCCCCGGGGGGGGGTTTTTAGCGTGCACCTTTTGGCCGGACAATCGCTTGAAGATGACCGGTCATCGCTGCATCCAAAGATCCCAGAGAATCCGACTCCAAACGCCTCTTGGTGAACGAGAGTGTGAGACAGGGCGCAAGACTGTGAGAGAGAGAGCGCTAGCGCGAATGTGCGTGTGAGATGATGCGAGAGATGAGACGTGCCTTCCACCCGGAGAGTCTGATGTGCCTGAGAGAATGAGTTGAGAGAATTGGCAGATGAGACAGTAATGTCTTTAGCTACTGGGTGTCATGTGACTGTCCCGCGCCTCAGCTGTGTTTAACTCGTCTTTATAATTTCCTGTTCCAGAAGTTCCAGAAAACAAAATTGGTGATATGTATAACAATGCGTTAATCCCGTTTCCTTTCACTCAACAACCTGCCATAATAATTCTGCTCCTCACGCTTGAGTTAAACACACATTTGTTGCTGAAAGGAAGGATTTTCATGTGACCCGAGCGCCGAGTCTGCCATGACCTCTTTTACACCCCTGATGGGTGCAACTCTGAATTTCACTGACAATTTGTGAGTGCGACTGATGTGTGGACATTTGTATGCGACTATGAATGTCTGTGAGAGCCGTGTCCACGTCACCCTGTGTTGACTGGAACCTTGAATGAATATTGCTATGCATCTGTTTAGCTGAACGTTGCCTGTCAATCCTTTTATATCTTTGTTTTTTTTATGTCCTTTAAACAAAACGTCTGTCTTCTGTCACTCAGTTCACTTTCACTGTAAGTCTATGCACAAATTTACGTGTTGTGAGAAATGTGCACTGCTTTTAGTAAAGATTTACCAAAACTATGACGTTTTTTTTTGGTTTTCTTTTTTACAGGTACAATGCTGTGGAAAAAATGTATTTGCCCCATCCTGCTTGTGTCGTTTCTGTGTGTATTTGTCACACTTTAGACAAAGAGAAGCCAAGTAAATACAAAGGGCAGTTTTTAAATTATGGTTTGATTTCAAGGATTGAGGGAAAATGTTATCCAAACCTACCTGGCCATGTGTGGGAAAAGTAATTGCTCCTTAAACCTAATAACTTATTGTACTACCTTTAGCAAGAAATGCAGGATCAGAGGTTTTTAGATCATCCTGCTGCATAATCCAAGTGCACTTGCTTGGACATTCTTCAGGATTTTATGGTAGAGAGCAAAATTCATTGTTCCATCAATTGCAGTAAGTTGTTCAGGTCCTGATTTTTTTTTTCAAATGTGTATTTCACTTTGTCAGACAGGTTCCATTCAAGTGATTTTATTTATTCATATTATTTAACTTAAACCCAGCTTTCCCCCAAAAAAGTGCTTAATCATAGTTAATTCAGGGCAGATAATTACGTTTTCACGCAGGGCGTGTATCCATTATATTGACCTTTTTTATAATTAGTATGAACATGCACTTTACACAGAAAAAGACTCCTAATTTAACACGTTTAGGGTGTAATTCAGAATTCGTTAAATGTTCTCGATGTTTTTGCTTTAACGGTTTGTCAGATCAGCTGATCGCATCATCATCATCATCATCTCCTCTCGGACAGCAACAGCCAGTGCTAGCTAAACACAGCTAGTAGTAAAAGTTATGACAGGGCATGTCAGTTCAGTGTACGATAAGGTAAGATATTTATCAGGAGCCCGTTCGTGAGGCAGCAGCGTATTCGCAGACCCCTCTGGGATTTCTCCAGACCCTGTAACCTGCGTCAGTGGTCGAAGCTAACAGCCTGTTAGCTCACCTCACCCAACTGCAGGTGCCGTTAGCGGGCAGTTATTAGCCACATGTAGGTCACCGCACATCAAACGGGGGCTTGTATAGAATATAGAAGGTAGGAAACCGTGGCTGTGTTTTTAAATGACCGTAGTGAGGTGTCAAGCGTTACTGAGTCATATTTGTTCCGTTCTTGTTCGGCTTTGTTGTGGCCCGGCTGGTTAGCTTACGCTGTAGCTAAAGTAGTGTAGCCTGACGACATTAAACGCACACACAAATCACGAATTATTGTTATTACAGTTTGGTGTTCCCGTGAGTTCGGTGTAGCTGAGTCCCGGTAGTGAACCCTGTGTTCTGCTGACTAAAACAGGGCCAGCACTCGGTAAACTAAACGATGGCTTCAGCTGACAGCTGAGTGAACCGTTAACTCGGCCACCAGGCGGTGAAATTTACTCATTTGTGTACTTTCACTTTTCAGCTTCTGACCTTGGTAAGCTATTAAGAGCATCTGGCCACCAAGCAGACTGAAAGCTCGAAATTGAGACTAATTATGCCTTATCTCTGAGAATGGGAGGAAGTGGATCCAAAGCCAAAGGTGTCTGGCCTTTCTCAGGCAGTGGAGGCGATTCGGGAAGCGACGGGAATGAGCAGTCGCTGGCCCGGCTGAAAGGCTCCAAGAACGCGACACCGTTTGTTTTTACCAGGAGGAGGTAAATAAATAATGCAGTCGATATGCTGCTGAGTTTGGTTCTATAGGCTGTTTGTTTTTGCATTTTCTGTCCCGGCCATGAATCTGAAAAGAATCCATGCATGGAATACTAAAACATACATTTGCTGTGTAAGTGATACATATTGCTGTGTAAGTGATACATGCCCTGAGATGAAATGTAAACCTGTTGTTCAAAACATTTAATTTTCAAAATAGGTCTTGATTTTTTCTTGATTTTTTTCAGTCGAGTGTGTCACTCTAACCAAGGCAGCCCTGTTAACCCACATTATCGAAAGAAAATAAAGTTTCCCTCCTTTATTTATGTAACTACATTTATCCCTGACTTTCACACTCCATTACATTCCAAAGCTCCCATCTTTCTGACACAGTTTTTCCATTTAACCCGCTTATAGTGTGCAGCACCGTTAGCATATCCATGTCTTCCACTTATCCATTCACACCTGTGAGCAATTTAGAATCATCAGTTAGCCTAACCCCACTGACTTATGTCTTTGGACTGTGGGAGGACGCCGGAGTACCTGGGGAAGACTGTGGTGGCCTTGAATCCACGTGCTATTATTTGTTTGCTGCAGTAGTTTTGTCATTTATAAAGTCTCTGGATTATTCTTGATTTCAAAGGTAATAACTTTGGTAATAACTTTGCAAATATTGCTATTACTCTGAAAACCCCAGACAAAATAAAACGGTACATTAATAAGTACGTGAAGCTGAAATGATGTGGCTCAGTTGCACTGGAGAGGAGTGAGACATGTTTTGTTTTCAGCGTGACGTCCATTTAAGATCCGGTCACCAGTCTGACGGGATTCTGTCTGCTGTGTTGGCAGCTCTTTGTACTATGATGAAGATGGTGACCTCGCCCATGAGTTCTACGAGGAGACGGTCGTGACAAAAAATGGCAGAAAGAAGTCCAAGTTGAAGAGGATCCAGAAAAATCTGATTCCACAGGTAAGCTGGGAACACGCTGTGGCAGTGATTGTGTGTGTGGGGGGGGGGGTCACCGTCAGTCCTGAGCGTGAAGATTGTTTGCTTTGTTGTTTTTCAGGGAATTGTGAAGCTCGAGCACCCGTGTATCCATGTCGATTTCCCCATCGTCCTCTGTGAGGTGTGACAAACTGCACGGCGACTGATCTGCCATGAGGTCCACCCGCGGCTCCTCTTCTCAGAGTCTTGGTTCCGGTCCAGAGAGCCGCAATCAAGACCTGGACGTGCGGTCTCCAGATTAAAAAGGACAATTCAAACTGTCATATGAAAAACGATGTATTGAATTAAATGTTATACATTTGAATTCAATAAGTCCTTTGACATTCACAGAAGTAGTGACGCTACGAGTTGTTTCCACTACCCAGCTGACATGTAAGCAGTCTTAGAGAATACGTCCGACGAAGTCGTGTTTCTCTCGTTGAGTTTTTTGCAGGGAAAAACATCCTCGATGTGAAAAGGCTTTAAGGGTTCATGCCTTCTGTGAGATGTAGACTCTCTATGTGTTTTTGTACTAGTGCTAACTACGTGCTAGTTTTATTGGGGTGCATGTGTGACCTGCGGATGCAAGATGTAGTTACAGGGTGGAAATGATTAAAGGACTGTGGGATTTATTGTATATACACTCATGTTCTGTATTGTCACGTCTGAGTTGGTCTCAGTTATTGGCGCTCGGACCTGCACTAGTGAACATATTGTATTGTGAATGAAGTCAGATTTCTTAGTTGAAAATACTTGAATAAATGGTTTACTGAGCAGAGTCACGACTCAAGAAAGCGTTTCTCATATTGGCTGCAGCTTCCTGGTGCAGTTCGTTTTGTTTGTTGCTACTTCACTGGGATGTTTGACCTCACAGTGCAGAGTAATTAGTTTGACACCGGAAGGCTGTGCTACCAATTATCTCACGAGGAAGTGAAGTTTTCCTCTTAAATCTGAGTTTGAGTCCAGGATGTACTGTACGCTCTTGAGTAACCCCCTCAGAAACAATATTTTTCTAGGGAAATGGAAGATAGGCGCAGAGATTTATTGATATGTGCAAGCATACATGGAAATACTTGGGCAGCTTTCTTGTTGTTTCTTTAAGTAGTCTTCAGGAGTAGTTCTGCAGGCTTGAAGGCTTGGTCCAACATTGTTTCAGTAATGTTGAAGTCCGGGATCTGGGAAGGCCGATCCATGACTGATGGTGTTCTGCTGTGTTTGGGATCATTGTTGAAAAATGAAGCTGTTGCCAATCAGATGCTTTTCAGATGGTATTGCATGGTGGATCAAAGCTGATGGAACTTTCCATCAGTTTTGACCAGATCTCCAGCACCACTGGCTGAAATGCAGCTCTGAACCGTGACAGATCCTCCACAGAGTTCACTGTTGTACCTCTCATTTAACCTCCATACTGACATACTAACGATCTGAGTGAAGAAAATCTAATTTGGATGAATCAGTCCATACGACCTGCTGGTTTTCAGTCCAGTTCTTGTGTCTCTTGGCATATCTCAGCCTTTTCTTCCTGTTTCCTTCCTTAAGATTAGCTTCATCTTGACTGATGAGGCTTCACTGAACAGTAGATGGATCAACCGAAGGGCCAGATGCATCTCTCAGGTCCCGTGTGAAGTCTTTGTGGATCTTTTCCTGTTTCTTAAGGACATGACCTTCAGATACTGTTAGGCCTGCCACTTGATTTGTCCTCCATTGTTACGGTTTCCTTGGTATTCTTGTCTGAAACGCTGTGAGCTCTACACTCGCCATAAGTGGCTGGATGGGTGTACATTGCATTCAACCAAATGGTGACTTTTGAAGAGCGAGTCAGTGATCCCTGTAGTTCTGAAACAGCTGCAAGCATAACCCTGGCATCTCTAGATTCTGGCTTATTTTTAGATTTTCCTCGCCGCCGTCTTGAATTTCTGTGTGGCCGTGCTGTCAGGCTGCTTGTGCAATTCAAACAAATGTTTTGTTCCCCTTGCTTTAGTTTTTTTTCCCTCCAATTTTGTAAAAATTGGGATTACATTTTAAACTCAAATAAAACTTCTACAACTTAAAATAGCAAATGTCCCCTAGATGGCAGCAGAAAGCTTTAACTTTTTTAATGATATGCGTTTACTCCTTTGTGCTGAGTTTAGCTTCCCAAATAGATTAAGATTAAATTAAATATTGCCTGAGGTAAAAAATAAAAATAAAAAATCCGCCTTGCATTGTGACAGGTTTTGGTCATTTTTGCTAGCTGACTCAGTATCAATGCCCATAATAAATGGGTAGGGCTTCCTTTGCAGGCATTCTCTGGTGTCTGTAATTGTGCGGAATGTGGTTGGGAGTGTTTCAGGGCCAAAGGTCAGTCCCTTTGATGTGTTTTCTCTCCGCTGGTCTTTGAAGTTTTGCTTAAAGGATGAACGTTTTCCTGTGAAGCCATAAAAATGCACCAAGTTCATGAATATGACACCAAACAGCGCCGCTCTGATCTGCACAATGTGTTTTCTGATGTATGCGCTGTGTTTATGGAGGGAATGGTTGTCCATAGGGCTGAGGTTGGGAGAGGCAGTCATTATAAATTATCAGCAGCCTTAAAATAGAACTAAACCATGCTTTGAATTATGAAATTTATCAAACTCTAGCAGTTTAAAGCAAAACAAAGGCTCTTACTGTAGCCATTTTTGTGCGAGTTCTCACATGGATTACATTACATCTGAGCAATCTATAGTGTGATCATGTATATTCATTACAAATAAGTTAAGAAAAATTGATGCTAATCTACAGTTTTTTTTAAATCGGTGTATAGAGCCACAGTTGTAGTGTTTGCGCTCCTCATTTTCACACTTTGCACCCATATGAGGCTTTAAATGTAGGTTTGTAAGTAGCCATATTAAATAAATTTTTTGTGCCTCATTCCAAATTCCTCAGTGCAAATTTAGCCAGTCAGAGGATTACCCAAATGTATCACAATCCATAAAGGGTTTAGGACACAAAGTGGCAGGGTGTGTTTCCAGTTTCCCTGCCATTGTTTTCGCTTCCTGACGACTCGCAACTTCAACTGATGCAATGTTCACGAGGCAAAGGTCAACGGGAAGCTGAGAGTAGATGGAAATGAAGCCATTCCTTTGTTCCTTTCCCTCGCTTTTCATTCACATGGATTTGTCCATGCTCCACTTTTTCCTTAAGCATTCTGCAGAGACCCTGAGAGAAACTGATGACACGGTGAGGTGAGTCAGCAAAGTTCAGGAACAAAACAAGCGGAATGGATTTTGGCACAGGAAATCAGCATATTTCCAGGGCCCCCACCTCTTCCCAGGCATGTGCTCAAGCGTCTTTCAGTTTGCAGGAACGCTGTGTTTCAGAACCCAGTCGTGGACTACAGACGTAAGCAAACAGTTCAAACCGTAATAACAAAAGAACTTTCAAGAACACCTCACATTTGGATCGCCCAATTTTCCAATCCAATTCTGGTTGTTAATTAAGTTAATTGCATGTCGGTGCATGATTCTCCGAGCTACACCTGCTTTAACATTTAATCATACGCATTTTCTTGGCAACATGACAGTATGTGGTACTTGGTTTCTTCGCTAAAGCTATTGCCAGTAGCTGTCATCACATGCTCCAGGCAGCAGTGAAATCTGCATGCCAGATGCTTTATGCTCACTTTCTGAAGTGTGTTCAGTGCCCGAGTGGAAAGAAACTTTAAAAATCTTTACAATAAGTAGCAGCACGATGATTAAAAAGCACTTCAACTGAACCAAAAGACCCGTGTTTATAATTATATATATATATATATATATATATATATATATATACATACATATATATTTCCTACTTGACTTTCTCTTCCTTGCAGTGTCAATTGACACATTGGGCTGATGCCTCCATAGATAAGCCAACATAATAGATGAGTTGCTGCTAGCATAAGCAACACGTGTTGCACAGTGCTTACACACCACTGTATGATCAAGGTAGCACTAAATCCAAAATCCACAGCTGACCGAAACAATGCCGCTGCTGCTGATGCATCCTCTGGTGGGTGGCCATCACCAGTTTGTCTGTATCGGGAAGTCCCGTCCTGGCTCCGCCTTGTCATCGTATTTGTGCTGTACCTCGTCAATCTCTAGTTGCTATAGAAGTTGCTTGTTGTGGCTGTGGGAACGCTGAGCTACTAGTTGTTTCAATGTCAGTCTGGATGTTGGTGTCGGAGAGTCCATAGTTTCCACATCCTTTTCATATCTCCTTTCACTGGGGTTATATTTATAGGAGCATTCCAACAAGTCCCTCTTCTTATCTTGCGTCCACTTGTGCCGTATCTTTTTTCCAGTAGGCCACTTTTTGTCAGTATGTGCTGGTTCCTCAATACCTTGTTAATCTGGGTGACGTCCAAGGCTTCAGTCATTTATCGCTCGCTCATAGTGTGACGTAGGTTTGGATGGCATGACGGCGCCTTACCTGGGGGTCTTCCTTCAATAGACTCTATGCAGTCTTGTGATAACTTACATCAGGTTAAATAGCAGCCAAGAGCGGCTAATCAAATGTAATTGATTAACTGATCATTAGCAAAGATGATCATGATAAAAGCAGAGGTTTTGCTGGTCTGGAGCTTTCGTGTGTGTTAACAGATTAACACATCAGTTATGTCCCCAGGAATCAAACCGCCAACCTTCCAATTGGTAGGTGACCTGCTCTACCTACTGAGCTATAGCTACACCCCTGTATAGCAAAGTATTCTAGGTACACGTGAGGCTGACAGCTAAAGCTTGTCCCAATCTAGGCCATGCAACTGGACATTTTGCAAGCACAGCAGAAAATCTGGCTGATAAGGAAAAGAATCAAGGTGCTGCAAAGGGTCCAGTCAGAGTCCAGACTGAAGAGTTGTGGTAGGACCTCGAGAGAGCTGTGCATAAATAAATGCCTGCAAATCAAAATGAACTGAAGTAACATTGTGAAGCAGAGCAGGCCAAAATTCCTCCTCAACTTGAGAGATTTTTAAAGTCACACAGAAAACAGTTACTTCAAGTTTCTCTGTGTGGTTCTAATAAAAACTTTATTTTCCACATTTTTTTTAGTCTTTCTGACCCACTTTAGTTGGATTATTATAGCATTCATTTAAAATGCACATTTGTTCGATAAAAACGAAGTGTGTTATGTTTTAGAAATATAATTTTATGCGTTTTAAAGAGAAAAAATGCCATTTTAAATAAAACTCCACATTTCTCATTTATTATCTTCGTGTCTGATTGTCTTGCAGCTGAAAGGTGACTTGTGACCCCGGTCTTATATTTAGGGACGTGAAACAGTGGCCTGCTGTGACCTTTTGTGGATTTACATTGCTTGTTACAGTGTATCTGTTTCACGGAGAGCGGAGGCGAACTTTCTCGGACCGACTCATTCGGGCGCTAAACCGGGACACGCGGGTTATCCGCGTGAACAAAAGAAAACGGGACGCAATCTCAGCGCGTCTCACTAAGCTCATACTTGACGTCGTTTGGAGACGTGAAGTGAAGAAACAGGCATCAGAGCCGCTGACAGAGTTTTTAGGATATCCGGTTTCTTCCTGCGGCCCCCCCGCCCCCCTTTCCTCAAAGCGAATGGAACATCCTGAGAGTGGTTTGGCACTCGGGACCGATCGAGTTGCTACTGACAACATCGCAGGGGGTAAGTTCACTTCTCTGGCTTTCACAGACCGCAGGCAGCTCGGGAGCGGAGGTTACGAGGCACAGCTGCGTGAGCCGCCGTAAAATTATCCCGTCGTCATTTTTTCATACTGAAGCGCTTTGATTTCTTTTCTGTTTTGTTCTCAAAGCAGCGTGAAAACGCGGAGTAAAGTTGCAGACTTGCTCTCTCTTTTTTGTTTGTTTTGGGAATGCTTCCTCAGCCTGCCGGGAAAGGTAAGTGCATCCATCTGCTGCGAAACTCAAGTTGATTAACTTTGCCTTTCATCACTGCAAATCAAATAGCTGAAAGCTGTAATTATATTGAAGTTCGTTTATGTTAACTGCATGTTGGATGTAGAAGTAGATCTGCACGTTTAACTGCGGTAATTATGCAAAGATGCATAATTGTATATATGTTATTACTATTTTTTTCTTGTCTGCAGATATTTGTGCTAAATGAGTCTGCAGTGATGAAACAAAAAGGAAGCTTATGTGTTCTGTAACTATAAAGATGCTTTCAGTAAATACATCACATTATTTTTCATTATACATCAGCACTGAGAGAGATTTTGAATTTACTAAAAACAAAAAAACATTCAGGGAACTAAAATGTTTTTCTCCTCTGTGAATTGTAGAGCAGAGTTTGACCTTTTCCGTCCCTCCACATCTGAAGACATGCTGTGCGGGACTCTGTCAGCTCTGCTGCTGATCGTCCTGCTGTGGGACTGCCTCTGTGCTTTGGAAGTGAAGCCCACGAGATGGCCGCTGTATTCCCAAAAGCCTCTGCTCCTCGCTTGGAACGCCCCGACTGAGGACTGTGCCCCGCGGCATAACATTCATTTCCAGCTGGACCAGTTCCAGATCGTGGCCTCGCCCACTGAGGGCTTTGTCAGACAGAATCTGACCATCTTCTACAAGGAGCGCCTGGGCTTGTACCCCTATTTTGAGACAGATGAAACACCAGTGAATGGGGGGCTCCCACAGGTGGCCAGTCTCACACGGCACTTGGAGAAAATGCCAGAGGGTGTTGAGAAGTATATACGGGAAAAGTGGGCCACAGGTTTAGCTGTTATCGACTGGGAGGAGTGGCGTCCCCTCTGGATACGTAACTGGGGTTTAAAAGATATTTACCGGAAACATTCTCGCCAGCTGGTGCTCCAGAAGAATCCAACCTGGCCTCCTGAACAGATGGAAAAAGTGGCCCTGCAGGAGTTTGAGAAGTCTGCCAAGACGTTCATGCTAGAAACACTAAAGCAGGCTAAGAACCTGAGGCCCAACCAGCTGTGGGGGTTCTACCTGTTCCCTGACTGCTACAACCACAATTACATTCACACTCTGGAGAGCTACACGGGCCGCTGTCCCGATGCGGAGGTGGCCCGCAACGAGCAGCTGAAGTGGTTGTGGACCGAGAGCACAGCCCTCTTCCCTTCCATCTACATGAGCAGCTTGCTGCGTTCCTCGGCCTCCGGACGTCAGTTTGTGCGGAACCGCGTGAGAGAGGGGATGCGTTTGGCCTCAGCGGGCGATGGGCTGGCACGTCCTGTTTTTGTGTACACACGGCCCACCTACACCAACTCCCTGGAGCAGCTGACCGAGGTGACGCTCTAACTTTGGAAACGCTGCCAGTGATGGATTTTATACCGACTGTGTCACCGACTACGATGCTAAACATTTCTTACGCCTGTTTCTGTGCTTCTGTCTTTTGCACGTTAATTCTCTATCAAAGTCTAACATCTAGAACAATCAGTGCATGCTGCATAGTTTCTCTTCCTATCCGCGGCCGCAGTCCTTTCCTGTCCAGTTGGCAATCAAGGATCTGAGCACCTTTCATTTGTGCAGAGTAGGCAGGATGGGTGTTGGTCAAGTTAAAGTCAGGCTGAACACCCTATCGACCGTTTCCTTATAGGAGAATCTATGCAGAAAAACGTGTGCTGTACTTCGCATGATACAGCCTGAACCTCTGAAACTTTGTTGACTGTTTTCCTTTTGTTTGACCTGTAACTTTTACAGACGGATCTTGTGTCCACCATCGGGGAGAGTGTGGCTCTGGGAGCAGCTGGAATTATCATGTGGGGAGATAAACCCTATGCACAAAACAAAGTAAGCATCCACACAATAATTATGCAACAAACAGATACTAAGGCATTGATCGTCACATATACGTTGACTGGGATTTTGATCCCATTTTGGCCATTTGATCCAAAATCTTGAAATCAACATTTTTTTTGGAGCATTTGGGACAAGGATGCTTTTTTATTCGTCCTGTGTTTGTCTTTATTTGGAAACAGGATTTGCAGTTTACCTTAAAATTAAACCAAAGGGAATGGAGCATGCTGATTATTTTAATTATGCTGCTGCTGCGGCGTCTTCATCAGAGTTAGAGTGGACACTAGGTGTCCATCTATGATCTACCCAAACCAGGTGTACGGTTGTGATGGGATGACTGAAATGTGTTTTACAAGGATATCGGAGACACATAGAAAAACAGATGTTTTTAAAAAATTAAAAGTACAAATTGTCCAAGCATAACGATGCTTCAAGTGTAACAAGTTAGAGGAAATATAACAAATTCAGTTCTTCATTCATGCCAAAGGGTGAACACTGTGGATCCAGTTTGGTTCTTTGCTGCTTTGGTCGATAGCAGATTCCTGCAGTCGCCTGCAGTTTGCGTGGAAGACCCGACTTGCCTGCAAATACTCACCAACTGCTCGCAGAGCACAGGAACTCTGGTGCTGGTTTTGCGTTGCGCTTTTCACAGTTTCACTGCAGCTCGTCGAGTCGGCGTCTTCCCCGCGAACGACCGTGGCAGTCTGCTCGAGACCAAAGCCATCACAGAGAGGTTTTTGGTGCAGCATGGTGTATTTCTTTATGACCAATCTCACCTCCAACCTTGGTCCTGGAACACTCGTGTTTCCCCTGCTGGTTCTGTAGGCCTGTGTGACTGTGACCTTAAATGATGCTGCAGAGCTGTGTAACATTTTGAAGCTTCAGCCTATTTATTTTTTGTCCCAGACCACCTGCTCCAACCTGGATAAATATGTGCGGGGCACTCTGAGTCAATACCTCCTCAACGTCTCCACGGCAGCAGAACTGTGCAGCCAGACCCTCTGTGATTCTCACGGCCGATGTCTGCGAAGAAATCCAAACAGTGATGCTTACCTGCACCTGAATCCCCTCACCCACGGCATCGCTGAGAAAAACGGCAAACTGGCGGTCACCGGCGAGCTCGGCAAAGCGGACGAGATGAGTTTTCAAGCGGACTTTCAGTGTCAGTGCTACAGCGGCTATCAGGGGGAGCGCTGCAAACAAAACGACCCCCTACACCAAAGAGGGACGGCAGCTCGAGCCACAGCATCAGCACCGCAGTGTGTGATCTTACTGACTGTCTGTCTGCTCCTCTGCTAACACGCAGCTGCAACAGTCTGAAAATGAGAGCACAAGAGGAGAGATGAAGGGAAGATAGGTGCTTGTCATCCGTTTCAGTCATTGCAAAGTGCAGATGATGCAAAGTGAAATGTTGTAAGAACCGCTGTGGAAATTGCAACTTAGTGTTTGTTTCTAAGTTTTAGTATTTTTTTTAAAGAATGAAGAACTTGCTGGAAATGACCCTGTTTACATTTTCCTCTCAGTCACTGTTTCCAAAGGTGTCAAATTCCACTCTTGTGGCAGAGAGGATGCTTCAGTGCTGAATGTTGTTTGGTGAAAGTGGAAACTGATTCACTGAAATCTGAAAACAGCTCAATATATTTCAAGTGCCTAATCTTTTTTTTTTTTGCCTCTCCGTGATATCTGATGTGTCTATGGAGGCAATTGCAGTATTACTATTTATTTGAATGTATTTTTATATGATATTTTTATGTCCAAATCATGACTACTACTTTTTTTCTCTCAAGATGTGACAGATCCACTAATGGCAGTAATAAACAGCCTCATGTCTCAGCAGCTATTTGACTTCAGAAGCACAATGTTTCTTATATATTCTCTTGTATAAAAAGAAATGACATTTGATGGAGTAAATAAACGTCTTTGTTGTGGTTGTTGTGTTTTAATTGAAGGCTGAAGGACTGGGCGAGGGGGCGCGCAGCCTTATTAGGCGCTGATGATGAAGTGACAAACAAAAGCTTGTGCAGAAAACCATTCACCCACTAACAAATATAGAATCGCCAATCAAGCTAAGATGGATGTGTTTGGACTGTGGGAGGAAATTGGAAAGGTTCCGGCTGCTGTGAGGCGATGGTTCTAACCACTGTGCCAGCCTGGTATGTGCTGTTTTCCCCGTTTTGAGTAAATAAACTCATTTGTTGTGCTTTTTTGTGTATTTTTAGCAGAGTAGATCTGACTGCAGTATCTAAGGAGATGATAAAGCTGAGATATGGTGATGCAGGTATGATTTAGTTGTCAGCTCTGGTGGAAGACGCTGTGGCGCTGGTTCTCAGGGAGGGCCTCGCTCTGCTGGCTGCAGCCTCGCACCCCCTTCCCCATGTAATTGCAGGTTTTGGTTAACCGAGAGTTATTTTTATCAACTTTTCGGAGTTGAGCAAAACATCCATTTAAATTGTAAGGTGGAAAAGTTCATTATGGCTTTGCATGATGGTTATTCAGAAAACTCCAGGCTTCCCAAAGTCCCCCAATAAACTGTGGATTGTTAAATCTTTTTTTAGCTTGCCTGTGACTTTAAATTTCTTATCTTCATAAAGTGATTTGCATGCTTGTTATTATTGGCTGGTGAAAGTCCTGTGAACACTTCTGATTGGTTCCGTTTTTGTTCCTTCCCGTTTTCCTCGGATCACGAGACTTGTGGGTACTTCACCAGACCGCAAGTTCAAATGGTTCTCCACTTACAGAGCAGGTAAGTGAGCGCTTTTTGTTGATTTCACTTTTCCCCCCTTTGGAGCCACTGTAGCTGCACCACACACCGTCTGTGATGAACTGAATCAGGTGTTAAAGGTATTTGAAAAGTATTGAAGGATATACTGTGGCGTGAAGTGTGAAATGTGACGCAAGCCCAAGTACCAAACTGTACATGCTCAGATTTAATTTGTCTCATAACTTAAACGGCCTTGTTTAAACAAACAACACTATTTTCCAGCGCTTTCTCAAAATCTCACAACACTGCGGGGTGACTTAAAGAACAGCGTGTTTCCTCCTCGGCAGGATGACCGATTTCAGTCCTGCAGTGCTGCCGCACGTCATTCTGATCAGCCTCGTCTCGGGGCTGCAGCCTCCACCATCACCTTTCTCCCGAGTGCCTTTCCTGACTGTGTGGAACGCCCCCACGGCCAGCTGCCTCTCCCAGTATGGCGTTGACCTTGACCTGGGGATGTTTAACATCGTCCAGAACCAGAATCAAACCTTCATGGGTCAAAACATAACCATATTTTATGCTGAAAAGCTTGGTCGGTATCCAAGGTACTCTCCCCAAGGAGAGGCTGTTTATGGCGGTGTGCCGCAGAACAGCAGCCTTGAACAACATCTCAGAGTTGCCGGGGAGAATATCGACACCTACATCCCCGACAGGGGTTTCCAGGGCCTGGCTGTAGTGGATTGGGAAAGTTGGAGACCTGTGTGGGAGAGAAACTGGGACAGTAAGCAGATATATCAGGAAGGGTCAAGAGTGCTAGTGAGGTCTAAGCATCCAGACTGGAACCCCAAGCAGGTAGATGCTGCGGCGCGTTTGGAGTTTGGCGAAGCTGGGAGGAATTTTATGGAGGAAACTCTGAAACTGGGGCGGGCAGCCAGGCCGCACGGTTTGTGGGGCTTCTACGGTTTCCCCAACTGCTACAACTATTACAGTGAAAACAGCACCGGCTACACGGGGGAGTGTCCGGCCATAGAGCTGAAGAGAAACGACAAGCTCCTCTGGCTGTGGCGCACTTCCTCCGCTCTGTTTCCTGACGTCTACCTCAGCGTGCTGATGCGAGGTCTCGGCAGAGAGGTGCTGCTCTACTGTCACCACCGCATCCTGGAGGCAATGAGGGCAGCCGATCAGGTCGCTCCATCCGCGCCACCTGTGTACACCTACGCCCGCATCGTCTACACCTTCACGCTGGACTTCCTCTCTCAGGCAAGAATCAGAGTTTTCACCGCAAACGTTTAGTGGCTGTCACAGTCGTGCTTTTGCTCACTTGTTGTTTCTGCGCCGCAGGAGCACCTGGTCCACACTGTTGGAGAGAGCGCTGCTTTAGGCTCCGCTGGCACGGTTCTGTGGGGCGACCACGGGCTTTCCAAATCTCAGGTACGAGAATGGAGTTGTTCGTTTTCTCTAATTGGTTAGAACAGCGAAAATGTTTTAATGAGGATCCTTCGAGTTGGAGCGTTTAAACATGCGGAGCATTTAAAGCGTAGAAAAACAAAAACAGCAACACCCCCCTCAGGCAAGCTGCACAAAAATGATTCTGAAGATGGAGAAGAAAACATACTTTTTCAAATTTCTTTCCTGCCCTTCAGTCACGAGACCCTTTGATCCGACTGAACACACACAGTACTGTTCACAACACAGTACAACCCTCTTTCACTTCCAATGTTTCATGTATGAAGACATGATATCATATGGTCCTTAGAAGGTCTTACAGTTTTTGGTAAAATGCAACCTCATATAAACTACAAGACATGACGCATTACACCATGTCAACTTATTTATTTAATAAAAGCCAAAATGCAACGAGCATCAGCAGGTAAAAACAAAGCAGCTTGTTGTTTTTCCAGCAGTTTATTGATTATAGCTGGTTTCTGATTTTTTCCCGACTTCCAGGCCACCTGTAAGGCTGTCAAGTCCTACATCGATAACATTCTGGGCCCTTACCTGGTTAATATAACAGCAGCAGCTACTCTCTGCAGTCAGGCCATGTGTTCCTCTCACGGGAGGTGCCAGAGGAGGGATCCGCACTCGAGAGCCTACCTCCACCTGGACCCCGCCTCGTGGAAGGTGGTGTCTGAGAGTAAACCGGACGGAGGGAGGAACTACAGAGTTTTAGGACGAGAGCTGCCGCGCCATGTGAAACGAATGAAGTCTGAGTTTCAGTGCAGGTGTTACAGCGGCTGGAGGGGGGACAGGTGCTCTGAGCCAGCTCAGGTGTAAGGCTTTACTTGAAGGGAATTGAGCCAGTGAGATTAAATGAGCAGCAGTGGAATTGGAGGAGTGCACATGAAGGGAAATGACCAAATCTTTAACCTGCGTTTTGTTTCTGTTTTGCTTATTTTTACACATTTTTTCTTGTTTAACTTGCAGATGTAACAGTTTTGTACTTTTAAATGACTTAGCTCAGAAGCAGGTAAGTGGTTATGAATGTGTCAATATAAACTCACCGGACAAATCATTAGGTACACTTTGCTAGTGCTAGGACGGACTGCTTTTTACCTTCATAAATGCCATAATTCTTCATGGCAGAGATTGAACAAGGTGCTGGAAACATCTCAGAGACTTTGATACGTATCGCCATGATAGCAATGTTTTCATGTTGCATTAGCCAAAACACTACCAGGCAAATGAAGGGTTGATGTGTTCAGAAATGCTCTTCTGCAAACCTTGT
>VOQJ01031000.1:0-16923 GCA_015052665.1 Apistogramma diplotaenia
GCCTGTCTTTGTCTCTCTTTGCTCTGCTGCAGGTTCACTGACATCCGTGTTACTGAAGAAACCGAGGCCACTCACTACACCCAAATATGTTCTCCATTCACCAGTGAGGCTCCCAAAACTTACATCAACTCTGACCTTCAATAATGAGATAATAATAATGATAATAATAATAATAATAACACACACGCGCACACACACCTGCTCCAGTCACCACAGTGAGAGACCTCACACTTCTGAGGACTTGATGGGAGCAGCATGGTAACATCAGCATTGAACTTCCATCAAGACCAACTTCATGGACTAATCATTGGAACAAAATCCCTGAGGAACCCCAGAACAAGCAGCGGAAAATTCATCGCAGCATTTGGCCCTTTTTGTGTGTGCGTGTGTGTGTGTGTGTGTGTGTGTGTGTGTGTGTGTGTGTGTGTGTGTGTGTGTGCGTGTGTGTGTGTGTGTGTCTTTTTGTCTGCAACGGCCCAATCTGCAGGGGACGGCTCGTTGAGGATTCTTTTTATACCTTTGTGGCTTGATTTAGACTTGTCACAAGGCCTTTCAAAAGTCAGCCCCTTCATCTTCTTTACAGTTGCCGCCGTGAAGCGATCCAAGGTTATATTCCAGCCAAGTTTCTTTAATGACAGTTCGCCGCTCCAGTCGTGACTTTACCGAGGTTGAGCCAGGCCATATTGTCCACTGGATTCTAGCTTTTAACACCTTTCTCTCATTTGGCCGGGTGAAATTTTTACAAGGCCGTCGCCGCCAATGTCTCTGCATACACATACAGGACAGACGTTATGACATAGCATGAAAGTCACCGACGAGAGGACAAGTGAGCGGACTGTCTTTGCTCACTGAATGGAGATCGTGATGGTGAAATGTGGACATTTTGGATGACTTAGCTTATATCTTATGTTTAGTTTTTTTTTATGTGGTGCCAACTTAGACTAGAAAAGTAGTTTTTGTCAATGAACCTCACACATCTTGTACACATAACCGGGAGCATTTAGCAGATGTGGACCCCTGGCTTGTTTTAATGATCTATACTGTGTGTGGGTGGATGGGGTGGGGGTGGGGGTGGGGGGTGCGTGGGTGCATGATTGCATCTGTCCATGTGTGAATATGTGTGCGTGCGTTTCTGTATGCGTGAGTGGGTAGGAACATCCAGAGATACACTGTGAAATAAGTCATATCCGATGCATAATTCATACTCTTGTATATTTTTGGGACACGCCCAGACCAGAGCTCACCATCTGGCAAAAGGAAGCATTTGGGATTTTACAGATGTTGGATCTCATTTTAATCCTGGGTTCGCCTTTTCCTTTCTTCCTTCTTGTCTTTTCTTTAGTACATAGAGATATTTATATTGGGGATAAAATATAATTGAAACTGAAATTGAAGCAGTGTGTCACCTAAGTTAAATTCTGTAATTAAAATCAATTTATGTGTGATTAAATGTATTTCTGAATCCTTTGTCTAAACTGACTATATTTTGATATGAAATGTTTTGGCCAGGTGGATGTGCTATTTGCAGATAAATGCTTGATATATTTGAAATTATGTACATACATGCATATAGATATATATCCAACTGATGTATTTTATGTTCTGTGGGTCCCGCTCTAAGGAGTTATCGAGGAGCAGTAGCACAAAAAGCATTTGTCTGAGAGAAGCAGAAGAGGTGGACACAGTAACATGAACACCAGTAATATTTTTTTTTCCGAAAGAATAAATACAAAATCGAACACATTGCAAACACATCAAGCTACCGTCTGCAGATGAATTAATATCGCTCAAAAATAATAACCCTCACAGTGGTACTTTACTGAGCGTTATTGCAGTTGGTTGCATTATAATGTGCAGGTGTTCAGGTTAATGTGCCTGCTCCTTGCGCCCTTTTTTCATTTCTTTGTACTACAAAGGTCTGTACATCTCCATCTTAATGTATGCATTTGAGGATATAAAGCGAGCATCTGCTCCCGGAAGCTGTGGACCATGCATTGGTGTTTGTGTGCGTGTGCGTGCGCCCGTGTGTTTGTTTTCCAGGTCAGTACATAGTCTTCTACGTTGTGAGAAACTACCAATTTCCACCTGATCCCATTTCTTTGATTTCATGCTGCCTTTATTTATCACTTCTATGGTTGGCGCTCAGCATAAGTAAATTGTCCCTTTGATTTGACTTGCTGTCAGTGCAGGAGCTGCTGCAGTCACTCGAAGCACGATGGTAGCATTGCTGGATTTTAGTCAAATTTAGATAAGAACATATGGAGATACATAAACCTCCCCTGCCTGTTTACTGGGTTGTGTCTGAAAAATGGCCAAATCTGGCAGGTATTTATTCCAACACATATCAGCAAAGTAAATCCTGTAAGGCCTCGGTCACACAGGCCCGGAGACCGGCCATCAACCCCCCTGGCAGCCTCCAGTTCTCCAACCTGTTGTTAAGTAGTTGCTGGCTGTCACTGGGTCAAATTGGACACAAAGAGGGTACCACACCACGAGCCTTAGCGGTACTGAGACTTGAAAAAGTGCAAAGTTTCAAAAAGTGCAGCTTGTACTTTGATGGCAAATCTCTGCATTTCCAGTTTACAGTTTCGCTACCATTTAGCAAGTAGTTGTCAACTGTTTGCAGACAAATTGCAGCTGCAACAATCTGCTAGCGATGAAAACAATTTCACGGAGGTTTTTGGTGCACCACCATACACCTCTTTGTGACTTGTGCCTTTTGAACGCTACAGCCATCTCACAGACAAAGCAATAGCAAAGAGCTTTTTGGTGCAGCATTCCATTTGTGGCACATTTATACTGAATATAGATGCTATGTTTGTATATATCAGATTTGCCCATCTTTGAAAAAGACGTGCAAAAAAAATACAGGCTCCTTTTTCTCCAAGCATGACACAGTATATGGAACAGTACATGAGATAAAGTAGAATTAAAAAACAATGCAGCTGTGCAATACTGTTCACTGTACAGGCTGGATTTCCCTATGGACTACTGGTAATGCATCATATACTGTAGCATTATGCAGTACATTGCTTTCCAAAAGGTGTCGTATGTCTTTAAGTATTATTCCACATTAAGGCATGTGGGTATTAACATACTGTATAAGTTACAATTGCATCAGAAATTTCCCCACACTTCTTCAATTAAATATTGTTTATTCTCCGTAACAATTTACTCAGAGCCGTGTGGCTGTATGAAAACAACGCATACCCCGAAACTAAACACTGCCCAATGTCGCTGATTAATATATAATTACCAAATGTTAGTGCCTACTCAATTAACTTAATGGCTGAGAGCCATTTAACCCATTTTGCATCAAAGGTTAAAAAGTTTTATAAATCGCTTTTGCTTTCTTTAACAGCTCTATAAAATGTCCTCATTAATGTAAAACTAAAGACAGTTTGAAATTTGAGTGCTTGTATTGTAAGTATTTTTAATTAACTGCAAAGCCGGCGTGACCGCGAGTATACTGGTTGGAGCCGAGCCAGTTATTTCATAATTTGTCTCCCGTACTGTATGTTTCAGTATGTACGGAGAGTAAAGTTTAAATGTAACAGCTTTTTACAGTAAATCTCTCTTAAGACAAGCAAATCCTGCTAATTAGAACTACTAATTAAACTATACTGCCATGGCTCTAGACTGTTTTTTTTTCTAATCTTATTGGTCACTCAAAACATTTTAAGCTACTAGCTATACACAGAATTTATTCTTCAGTCACCCAGTGATGGATGCATCGGGGGCGATTTGACATCAAACCACCACCTTCTGATCGGCTCTGCCTCCTGAGCCAACCAGCTCTACTGTATCCTCACAGCATTACGTCACAAGTTACCAAGTTTTGTCCAGGAAATAATATATTCATAAAATGCTCTGCCTTGCCATTATTGAATAATAGACTGACAATGTCCCTGTCTCTTGAACATAACAGCAAATCATATTTCTAGGCCATAATATAACATTAGTATCATCAAGAATATTGGGTGTTCCACCTGGCTGTAAAAACTGAGGCATGTGGTTTTTGTGGTTGCTGCTGAGCCAGAATTCCCACTCAACTCCCACTCAGAGATGTTCTTTCAGCGGGGCCTTCTGCTGCTGCTTCCTTCCATTGTGAATTTATGTCTGGCGGTCTCAGTGTTTTGGATATATGCTGCTGTCAGGATCAACAAACGTGGTATTTTTTCTCCATTCCATCTACACTACAGCATTTCAGTGGATATCAGAAAACCTTTAGTTCACCAGTCAGCGAGCTGTCAGGAAGCTACTGTGACAAACTAAAACCAAACTCTTTGTGCTGTGAATTCTGGTGTTCCACAGTGTTCATTCAAGCATGTATTCATATAAAAATCTGAATTTTACAGAATAATTATGATCATCGTCTTCTGGCATCTAACATTTGTTCGAAAGAGAAATCAATTGTTATAAACATTTGAAGAAAATCTAGTAGCAGCTGTGAAGTTCACAGAAGATCACAGCCCTGCACAGATTACTTCTGGAAAATATGACTATTCCCAGTAACTGACAAATAAAAGAAAGGATACTATATGCTGCAGCTATGGCCGGATAACCGTACAGTAAATGTTTGCCAATCGTGGAATAACACAAGTGTGAGATCAGTGGAAGGGCGAAACTCGTCATGCTTGTAAGCGAGCATTTTTCCCAGCTAAATAGGTGATCAAGCACCTTCATGTGAATCCCAGCTAGCAGCAACCATCACGTAACACAATAACCCCTGACACTTGATCTCACTGGCTGTTTTTTCTGTGTTTAAAAAAGTAATTGTGTCAGCACTTGTGGGATATCTTTTTCCTCTTGAATAAGACCATCAGGGCCAGCACAGGGGATAAGTGCTTCTGCACTGCGGGCCTTCGTCACTGTATTTCAGCTTTGCTGCTGAGTCTTCCCCATCCACAGTGGATCCCCGGCCGAGCCTAATGAGACACAAACACACCCTCGAGGCTCAGACTGTCTTGCTAAACACAGCATTGTTGAACAGCGCCGCGGTGTAGCGAATTAGCATTTATGCCCACATAAAAATCCATTTACTGATCCATTAGCTTAGCATAGTGCT
This sequence comes from Apistogramma diplotaenia, assembly GCA_015052665.1. Classification (NCBI taxonomy): domain Eukaryota; kingdom Metazoa; phylum Chordata; class Actinopteri; order Cichliformes; family Cichlidae; genus Apistogramma; species Apistogramma diplotaenia. The sequence continues at coordinate 5,069 of VOQJ01031000.1, forward strand.
AATGAGTTGCTAGTGATGACTCGCAAGGGACTTTGGTTAGCGAGCGAATCGTCATTAAAGGTAGACTCTTACAAAATAACAGCTCCCCACATGTTGAGAGAGCACACTGCCTGTGCTGTAGAATAACACGACTTACTAATAACCTTGTTTTTATTGTATATAATCAACTTTTCATATTAAGAGCCAATTCTTTTCCCCCATCCCCTGTCAAATGGTGCTCAGACACCTGCGTGCTTTGCTTGTGGGAAATTGGCAAGCCACTGTCACAGGAAATCTATTTAACCATCCCTCAAACTAATGATGAGGAGGTGGCTGTACTCAGCAGCTTGTGCCAGGTAAGCAGAGCAGAACGGCCTGCACAAAGCCCTTTCTCAGTGGTAAGTTAAAGGTAGAATACAATCAAAGGTATTACTGCAATGAGCCCTAAGCAGATAACATCAACCCAGAGATTTCTCACACCCTTTAGTTTCTAATTCAACACTGTGAAGAAGCATGCTCACTTTGCTCACCTACAGTAACATGATGAATGTGAGTAGGAGACATATATCTGCATGAAATGCCATTTGATTTCCTTTTACAAGAGCAGCCAGCAGGATGATAGTAACATCATACGAGAAGAACCTCATTGCCAAAGCCTCTCCAGGTCCAGGGCCCGTCTCAGTGCTTCCACACTGAAGGGGAAGCAGCTCCGGGGGGGGAGGGGGAGAAAGGTATAAAATGGTCGTTTTACTAGAGCAACACAAGCTAATTTATCATTCTCCAGGGGTCAGGCGACGCTCTCTTGGTTGTGAATTTTAATGTTGTTTTTTATGGGTCTTAATAAACTCTATTTTGCTGCGAGCATTTATGCAGAAGAGCACAACATCCTTCACTCGGCTCATTTAGTGAGTCAAGGAGAGACGGGCCGGAGCCAAATTTAACCAATGGAGTCATCAGTTTCTTGCACTAATACCACTCAGTAAGGTGAAATATTGACAGGATTGGAAAAGTTATGAGAGTCATTCATGTCTTCTGAAGAGCCGTGCTGCATACTCAGATTGTGCACGCCAAATTTTATGTTATCTAGTATTATTTGACTATTATTATGCTGCCATATAATAACTCTCATGCATTATCACTTTAGCTGCACAATTCAGCCTCTTCCTCTTGATGACCAGTGTTCGTGGTGTGTCTTGTTGTGCTGTGCTAGCTGCGTGGCTCTGCTGATGGCACCTTCAGTGCAAACTAAATGTCCCCATGAATGGTTGATGAATTGCACTGAAATTTTGGCCAGGTCTCAGAGGATGACTCTTAATGACTTTGGGAATCTCCTGATTCCAGTTCCTCCAGCAGGCTGATGTTTTGGGCTTTTAATAAATTGTCTCAGCAACTTTTTGGAGCCAGACCAGACTAGATTTTTCTCCTCTTTAGGGTCATCATTCATTTTAATTAATTCCCTCCAGGCTTAGCTATGTTTACTGCTGATTACAAAGTATATGCAAACTAATATGGTAAATGTGGTAAACATTACACTGGCTTAACTTAGCATTATTACCATTAAGTAACAAAGTACAACCTTGTCTAGTTACAGGCTTGCAAAGTTTCTTGCATAGATGCAGCTGTGAAAGAAAGCACATTAAGAAATGGTGGCAAACCTAATAACAATGTAGGGTTGGAATTTTTTAATAACTTTTTAAACATTTCTTACTGGAAAAATCATTTGCATTACAGTAACAGCACAAAGTCTGATCTTAAAGCACCGTGCAACATTGATATACAACATTAATGGTGACTTGTAAGTGAAAGGCGTACCTATTATTAGAAAGTCAGGGGTCACATTTCGCCGTTGACCTGTTTACGCAGCAGGAAAATCACCCTGATGAGGTTATAGATCTCCACGCAGGCCTACTGACTTGTTTATCACATTTTAAGAGGTTGAGTGACACCATTTAACACAGGGGTCAATTCATCACATGATTACTTCCCATCACATCTGTCTCATTGCTCCCAAGCTCTGCATCCAGTCAATTATCAGGCCTAATGCTGATGACCCTGCTGTTTATTTGAACACTTATTGCCTTTGGACTTGACAGCGGCTACTCGTCCTTGGGACCAAACACGAGAACATCCAGATGTCACAGAGGACGCTCAGTGCTCGCTCAAGGAAAGAACAAATTTATGTTTTATTAGGGCAACGTGAGAGGCACAAAGTCATCAGCAGAACGGGAGCGCGACGCTCTGTTCGAGGACGCCATTCAGGCAAATGTATTTCTTTCTAGAAAATGAAACACAATAGATGTGTGATGAATATTATTATGATAAAGGCAAATAAGCGGTGCTGGAGCTGCAGTGCATTGTTTGCGTGATTGCATTATTTATTAAGGAAGTGGAGGGTAAAGGACCCTTAGAAGATAAGTCCGACCATTTCTAAATTTTTCAATTTCACATGGAAATCCCAAAGCATCCATTCACATGGAAAGACCTAAACCAACAATGAAATGTTTTTGTTGCCTTTGCCTAATATAGGATTCATAAATATTTATATTTGTTATGGTAGTTTATTATCCTATGTGCTAACATTCTTCTCTTTGTTATATAGTGCAACATATGCCTTGAGGGTTTTTTGTTTTTGTTTTTAATGGGCATAAATGAATGTTTTCTGAACATATTATGATCAGTCTTTGTTCTACTGTTATTGAAAGCCCATAACTTACCCCACCCCTTTTTTTTTTCAATTAAATAGCACCATGTAGCTTGTGGTGCTGACCTGCTGTGATAGTAAAATATGTTCCTTCCTGTTGTCTCTGAACCAGAAAGAATGATGTGATAAAAATATAGTTTGTACTGTTTATGTACACATTTCCATTAAATATGACTGAATAACCCAGAGCTTTCTGTGCGCTCAGACTTCAGTGCCTCGGTGCTGTGACGGTGATTAGCCACGCGACATAGCTGCCCACCAGGACAAACTCCCTTTTCCATGCCTCCAACCAAAGAAACGAGATATCCTCAACTGTGAAATATGTAAAAGCGAAAAAATGTCTGTCATTGCAGGCACTCTGTCATTGCCAGCCTTGATTAACTCAAACTCTGCTGAGCTCAGTGTACTGTCCAGGCCATCCTGACTTGAAGACGAGGTCCTCTGGGTTTTAGCTATGACAGATTGAGGGTGTCAGGAGGGACTCCCAAGGGTGTGTGTGCGTGTGTGTGTGGGAGTGTGCATGCTCATGCATGAGCAGGATAAACGTCTCAGTATGTGTGCATGCATTTGCCTTTGTGCATCAGCGCATTATCATGATGTGTGTACAGTAGCTTGTGTGCTTGCTTTCCACATACTGCCAGCGTTAGTGCATGCACGTGCTGTCTAAAATGTGTGTGTGAGACTGTGGTTGGAGGCTGAGTGTACAGGGCCAAGATCTCATCTGTGAATCACATGTCTCCCATCAGTCTGACAGCATTAAGCCGAGCCCAATCAATACCCCGAGGGCCTCCAATTCCTGCAACTCAACGACACAGAGAGAGACAGACACACTAGAGGGGGGCCGAGGAAGGGTGAGAAGGGGAGATAAAGAGAGCGTGTTGGAGAAATGACTTATAAAGTGATGGATAGGACTTCAAGCCTATGTTTACTTTGCAGCTAAATTGTTCTTTATCTCATTTATCTTCCTATATTTAATAAACACACTTAAGAGCTTTTCATTTACGTGTCTAATTATTTTTTTGGCAGAACTACAGAACTTATAGCAAACAAAAGGGTAAACAAGACAAAGTATGGACAAATGGCATCAGTAATAATCGTGGTTTTCGGTTGATTCGGTGATGTCTCTTGGAATGAAAAACCTGAGAAAACTTACCAAAAAAACCAAAAAGCTACAGCCAGAATCACAGAGGAAAACCAGAGGTCTATTCTTGACAAAAATGTGTCATTATTGTGACAGTAAGCAGAGAAAATGCACACAAAACTTAAATCTGCCTGTGGTGAAACTGATCAGATGCAAAAGGAAAAATCCACAGCAGCTGATTCCACACTGGAATATATAAATCAGCCACACCCACACAGAGTGGATTCAGATCAACTTTAAATGTGCATGAAAAAAACACTATTTGAGCACTAGTACGCGCAAATCCGCTACTGGAAACATAACTAACTAATGCAACACAAAACTGAACTGTAGCTGCCATGGTAACTCCCAGATCAGTTATTGAAACAGGAATATTATCCATACATGGCTGTAATACAGTTGTGCCATAGATTGTTTGGCACAGTGACATCCGGTGGCCACAGTAATTAAGACATGAGCAAAATAGTCAGTGAGATTAAATAGTTAGAGCCACAAAATCCATTAAATTAGGTTAGGGTTGATGGATGAGTCAATAAAGCATTTACTGTAAGTAACAAGCTGAAACAAACAACAGCTACCATTGTTTTATCATAGATAGATAGATAGATAGATAGATAGATAGATAGATAGATAGATAGATAGATAGATAGATAGATAGATAGATAGATAGATAGATAGATAGATAGATAGATAGATAGATAGATAGATAGATGGTGTGCAAGGAAGAGAAAGACAGATCAAGCATATTTTGCTCTGTGTCCCCTGGGGAGGCCCATGTCCAGATGGCTCATTGGAAAGAATCCTTCCCCCTCATGCAGACCACAGAGGGCTTGTTCATTTTCACTGTTCCTCCGTGGTCTGTAGACTTTAATCTATATGACCCATCATGTATTTGATCCTAGCAATAGCCCTTCGCTCTGAGCTTGCATCACTTGCTGTGTGTTTCTTATTAAACCCCTAATCCTGGCCAGAATAGCATCTACAGAGCCTTGGTGTCTTGATATAGAATCATATGTTAGCACAAATGTCAGCTCTAAAAAGGTGTTTTCAAGTTTCAGCAGAATATTTATTGTTTGATTAAAAAATAAAAAACACTGAATGTTTTTGTTCCTAATCCCATCATTATGATCTGTCTTGGGATGAACACATAAATTCTCATCATTCTTCAGTTTTAGAGAAAGAAAATCCCACTCAGCAGTGCTGCTTGTCATAGAGGTTTTTTAACGTGTACTCCTTTGACATGCAAATCAATGCAAAATGATGATTGGAATTCCTCACATGTGGGCATTTGATCAGTATTTGCACCAAGATCATGGGGCAAGTCAATCAGGGGTAATTTACTGTGAAAGTTACGCTTCAGTGGGCGCATCTGGCCCCCGCCATTCATTTTGTTTAGCCATTCCAATGTGGCAATCAAAATGAATTAGCATGACAATTTTATTTCTGAAAAGGCTTAGGGCAACCCATTTTTATTGATGAATTTCAATAAGGATTTGACAAAAGGTTCCTTGAAATTGACTGCTCCCCCCTTTCACTTGACCTTCAGGTATCTGTGTCTGTATGAATGTGGGCACTGTAAATGTCCATATCAGCTGTAATCGTTGTATATCACCATCTAGAGCAGTATTAGTCGGGGCTTGAGAAGGTAAGCACCCAAGGTGATGAAAAGGTCTGAATAGATGATAATGATTGTAATAAATCTCCCAGTGTGTTGTGTTAAAGAGTCAAACTGCTCCTTCTAATCTTTTCCTCAATTCGTAGATTGGTTTAATTTGTTGTAATTTGGATGATTGATGGGTTCCAACAGCATTAAAGGTGATACAAGTATATAGAACATCAGGTGTCTCTGAGATTTATTAGCGTCTGGAGAAGGTAGATTTGAGCCAAAGAAGATTACACAACTGCCCATGATTGTCTTAGTTCATGGGCTTAAAAATATGGCCCAAACTAGTATAATAATTATGTAATTAACACAAAACTCTCAAAACATGCTGCACTTAGGCACAGGGATGATTTGAGCAAAATGTCACCATGCCAACATGTTCACATGCACAATAAAAATGCTGATTTTGTTATTTTTAATGGTCTCTGTACACTTGAGAACATTTTGCAATGATAATACCAAAAAGTAAAGGCTCAGTAAAGCTATTATAATTCATCTTGGGTCACCACCTGCCCTTAATGAAGAGCTTAATGCAGCCATATGTGCTTGTCGCTGTGCTTTATAAACTAATCAACTCTACAAACCTCAGACTCGAGTCAGCTGATACCATTTTTTTTTCTTCCCGAAGGTGTCATAGTGCTCTGCACACTTTCTGGAAATGCTAAACTGCATGCAGAACACCAACCGTGTTCCTCGAGTTGTTATCCTGCGGATCACAGTGATGAATGGTGCTGCCTGTAGACTTCGGTAAGACTCTCACCTGCATTTTGGTTAAGCTGTACAACCTTTAAAGCCTTTAAGCATTCTTAGTATCTTGAGCAACTTCTTTGTAATTGATCCAGTGATTTTAGAAACATCTAAGTCAAAGACACCAAAGAGAAGAAAAATCAGGTGATCATAAAAAGCTTTAGTTATTTAATAATAAATTATTATTATTATTAGTATTTTGTATCCATCCATCCATTCTCTTCCACTTATCCTTGCAGGGTGGCCGGAGCCTATCGCATGCAGCGATAGGCTCCGGCAGGTTACACCTGTACAGGTCACCAGCCTGTTGCAGGGCCAACACAGAGAGACAGACAACCATTCACACTCACATTCACACCTGTGGGCAATTTAGAATCACCAATTAACTTAACCCCAGTAAGTGCATGTCTTTGGACTGTGGGAGGAAACCCACGCAGACACGGGGAGAACATGCAAACTCCACACACGCAGACAGAGACGCCCGGAACAAGGTGGATTCAGACTCAGACCTTCTTTCTAGCTGTGAGGCAACAGTGCTGATGACCATGCCACCATGCTGCCTATTAATACTATTATGGTAATGTTCAAAACTAATTAGTTTTCCTTCAGACAAAAATTATAATATAGAATTTAAATAACTTGTAGTTTATGGTTTAATAAGTATGCACCTGAAAGTCACAGTTTCCCACATTAGGAAAAGGAGTTTTCAGTACGGCTGCAGTAGTCTGATCCTCCATCTGTGAGCTATTGATATTTTATAGTGTCACTTATTATGTATCACACAGTTCTTGGCTCCACAATCTACACCACTACGTTCCCCACTAGAGCAGCTCCTCAAACACTCCTTGAGCAGTGACAGCCAGCTAAGTCTACACCCACATCTTGCATCACCACAGCCAGACACCCATTATTTATGGTGCCTCCTGCTATGAACCTTCAACAGCATAACTGCAGGCCTGCTGCTATAGGTTGTTAGGGTTTTTCTGTGATAAATTGAATGGGATCCAATGCCCTGGGATCCTTAGCACTACCACCATCACTGCTATCATCAAAGAGCAGGCGGTGTTTGATCTGACCTGGATCAAAAGGTGAAGGACAAATCTGTCCTGCAGTGCTACAAGACGAGAAGAGGTGTCACGCTGAGAGAGATATAGACTAGATACAGATGGAACTGTGCAGTGCCAGCGGAGGCTGGTATAATTGAGGCCAAAGGGAGTCCATCGCCGGTCCACAGGGAATTTCCTAAAACATCTCATCTGTTTCTTCAAAGGTAAAAGCTACATGTCACTCTACTCACAGATCTTTATCCTCTACAGCCACAGAATCCCACAGCGATACAAGTAGAATCACACCATTATCATAGGAAAGTAAAGAAGATTAGAGGGCTAGAAGTTCTAACAAGTTGGCGACAATTCTCATTGGTTTTCCATGAGAGGATTTTCAACCAGATTCTTAATAGAAGGTTGTTGTTTTTTTCCTTTCAATCTCAACCCTGTTTGTGTCCAACTGGCTTTCCTTCTATTGATGTCAGATGGCCAAGGAAGTAGCTTTTGGCCCTAATCATTTGAAAGCACATCATCTCTCTCCCGAAGGCATATTCTCATTAGCTTCAAAAGTGCATCAAAGAAAACAAAGTCAAGACCATGTGAAAGAAAGGAAGAAAGGGAGGAAGAAAAAGACAAAGAGGGAGAGAGATCTGATTTTGCCTCACCATTCATCATCATCCATCTGTCTTAAAGGCTTGGCTCGGATCCCTCATCGTGAAATATGTTGATGAGGAGGAAAGAAGCAGCGGCGAGGGAGAGAGAAGGAAGGAGTGATTAGCAGAGTGAAAGGAGGAGAGGAGGAGGGGCGCTGGATGAAAGAGAGAGAACGGAAATGAAGCAAGAGGAATAGAGGACAAATGAATGAGAAAAAAGTAAGTAACAAAGAGGCAGCCAGTGTTCTCCATCAGATCAATGGTATGTCTTAGAGGCCGCAGCAGCAGTCCCGAGTGCAGAGATCCTGTCTACAGTCAATTAGATGAGATGCTTCACCTACTCCTGTCAGATGCTGGCTGAAACCCCCAGCAGTCATAGCAGGTCTTCCTCTTCCTGCAGATCCAGACAAGCTTCCTGTTGCTCAGTGTTTTCATCTACATGAGGTTATGTGATGTGATGTTTATGTGCACGTGTGTGAGTGTGTGGTATTCGAGGTGCATTCAAGTGTGAGCACAAAAGTGTTCAAGTTTTTGTGAACTGTAAGTCTGTAAGAGTAGAGCAAGTTAGTCAAAAAAAAAAAGCATAATCAATTACTCATATTAATCATAACTTTACTTATATATACCTCATATATTTACTTCATACAGGAAAAAAAGAAAAAAGAAGAATCTGGGCAGAAAACTGGCAGATCTTCCAAAGTGACCCACCTCCCTCCAACCAAACAAGACACAAATGTCATGGCTCCCTGAATGCAGCTGCCAGAGGTGATCAACAACAGTACCCCTGAAACCTCGGGGAGCTGCTGGGAAGGATCTACCTGAATGAGTGAGATTGTCCTTCCTAGAAAAACACCCCATAAGTCATTTGTGTAAATACTAAGACCTGTTGCTGTGATTTAATGTTAAGTGACTTCCAGCAGCTGTGTGAATAAAGGGCATCAAATTAAATGGGATAGAACTCAGCACCATGGCAACCTAAAACACATTATATTTGCAACATGTAATGTTTGTGTTTTACCACAATCAAGATCTTTGTCTAGCCCTAAGCAAGCAGAATTTATGCCTAAACCGAAGTAGTTTTGGTACCTGAACCTAACCCAAATGCAAGTGAAAATGCTGCCCCCTGAATACTTAGGTACACGTGACTTAAGCTGCCTTAATTCTTTGTGCCATAGATTCAGGACATGTAGAAGGATGGTGGGACAGAAGAAGATGCTGGGGATAAGGTGAGATGGAGGCAGGTGATCCACTGTGACGACCCATGAAGGGAGTAACAGGAAGAAGAGATGGAAACAATCCAAATTTGGGTCATACTGACATGACAGCATCACACAGTTGCTGCAAATTTGTTCTAGTACATCCCAAAGGTGCACTGTTGGATTGAGCTCTGGTGACCATGAAGGCCATTTGTATACAGTGAACTCACTGTTATGTTCAAGAAATCACGTGAAATTGTGCCTTCCAATGACGTATATGTGGATGTATTACTTTTAAGGGAATAGTACTGTGTTTTGTATATATTCATTTTGTTTTCTTTGTTCCTTTTACATGTACTGAAGTTTGTAGTTCAGTAAAAATCAGGTAACATGACAGATGTTTGCTTTGATTACACAAGCATTATGTAGGAGTAGGCAAAGGATAATAGATATTGATCTGTAAACAGGACATGAATAACTTGAGCTAATTATATAGTATTATACTGCAGCAAAGGCAGCTCATTCTCTTTTTTTTCTTTACCTTTATTTTACTAGGAATTTTACAAGTGAGTCCTGGTTAACACTAGCAGCAATATACAGAGTTGCATAAAGTGCAAAGTGAAAGGATGTTTTCCCAGGCTCTGGTTGGACTTCAGGTTCTGCCAGTGAGAAGTCGTCATGGGAGCAAGGAGGGTATCCTGCTGTGGATTTCTGATGGATATATGATAGAAGATAAGAAGGAAGCAGACCCAGAGCAGGCTTGTCTATAAGAATATACCAATGATTCAGTGATCTAAACAATTAATATGAATAATGAAAAAAAAATAGTGGGCCAAGTACTGATCCTTGAGGCACACCTTTGACAAAACTTTCTTTAAAGATTTAACACATTTTAACACAGAAAGGTATGTGTGGAATATACTGTAAAAGTGAGTTCACAGGTCAAATGTGACATGAATGTTGGATGTAAACTATATGATAAGTATTATCCCAGTTTATAGTATCATTTCCCAAAGTAACGTGATGTTTAGAATCCCCATAAATCCTTTCCTATATGCCTATTTTAAACAGCTCTATACAGCATTATTACCACTTTGACCTTCTGATCAATCGATTGACCTTGAAGGAGAGCTCAGATGGTCAGATAGACAAGGACTGGTCTCAGGGCCTGTGTGACTGGTGCCTTATTCACTTGATCAGTGTCACCGTAATGGTCACACATTCAAAATGGCGGACAAATGACTGTCGTGTGGTATTTGACACGTGTCTGCAAACCTCAATAAATGGTACGGAGCTGCACCGATGTCACTGTGTGGTGGCCCCTGAGGCTCAGTTGCATCAGATTTTTTGAAGCTTGTTTTCACTCAGACCAGATTGTATGTGTCCATTTTTAGCACAAGTGGTCACCAGATAGTTGGGCGAACTGAAGGGAGTGAGTGTGATTGATTGAGTGAATGACTGAGTCCGACTGAGTTTGAAGGAGTACGTGCACACTAGAAGCCTCTAATAAAGTATTAGCAGGACAAGCAATTTGCTTCTTAGCCAGCCTCCTTGGCATGAAAAGAAGGACTTTTACAATAATGAGAGAAGCAGAAGAGGCAGTGGAAATGAACTCTTATCTCAACTAAAAGAGGAAAAGAGGCAGACTTAAATAGCATAATATATCAGCATAGCACAGGGGGGTAGAGAGAGATAAATAGAGAGGGAGAGAGAGGGAAAGCTGATTATTCACACATTAGCCCTTTTGAACCTCTAGTTAGGATGAACCAATTATACTACAGAGACACCTATGGTAAAAGGGGACCTAAAAACACACAGCTCATCAAATTGGCCCAAGTTACAGCTCATTATTACGATGACAATTAAAAGGTGTGAGTGTAAGAAGTCAATCACACCGATATATGAGACCATGCTTTCCTTACATGAGTAAACTCCCAAACAGACCCACAAATCAGAGCACGTGAACATCAACTTTTAACATCATCAAAGTCAAAAATGAAGCGCCACTTCACTAAAGATGAATATTTAAACGTGCCACCTACTGCCGGCCCAGAAATGTGCTGTTCTGGCCTGTGAACACAGTTCACGGTGCTCTGCACTATATTCCTTATGCATTAGCATGGCTCAGCATTCAGCTCAAACTACACGTATGCAAGACGGTAGTCACCTGCAGTTCTGTGAGGCCATGGACACAGTTCAGCTCATTTTACAGCTGTGTGTGCTGCTAGTATGGCTGAAAATATACAATAAATGGTAACAGTTATCATTTTCTATTTTACACTATAAATCATCACATATGTAACATCTTTAGCAATATGCTAACTTATTACATTTCTTTTTCATTAGAAAGATTGCGATCCACAAGCCAATCTGGCTGTGTTTTGTTACCATCCCTTCTGCCAGCTCACTCCAAGAATGGGCTGGACTCTTGCTGTGTATTTTCTTTTAGTACATTTTATCTGTGCTCTGTGCTTTAAATTTTGATGCGCTGAGGGATTGTGGAGTGGTGGGAGGCCTGGCCCAGAACAAACACTGGAAGTGACTCAGATGAGCTGGATGCAAGCCTGCATTCAGCAGAGGACCACAGGCATCCTCCTAAAGCCATCACACCAGGTACTGAATCCCTGGCACCTCTGAAAGCCATGCAGCAGAGAAGGGAGAAGGAAGTTTTGTCCAATGTGGCTGGCCAGAACCCCCCCTCCCAAAACTGTGCTGCTGAAACTTGCAGC
>VOQJ01031002.1:5585-17831 GCA_015052665.1 Apistogramma diplotaenia
CCGAATTTCCCTGTTGTGGGACAATAAAGGCTGTTCTTATCTTATAAACCTGCTTGTGCGAGCCTCTCCGTTATTGCTGTGCTTTGTTTTTGATGCACATGAACCCCCTCAAAACATTTCACTTGTCATTCTCAGCTTCTCCAGTTTCTCATTTGCATCAGTTATTTGTACCATGATTAGTTTTTAAAAACTCACACCACGAAGGTGCTGCCAATCTTTGTGAAATTGGTTTCTAAAAGCTCATTCAACCCATCCTAGAGACACTGAAGCCCTGGCCCATCTGCTCGCTAGGGAAAAGTGTGTATTCCCTGACCAGCTGGTAATTGCTTCGGTCATTAGCAGTAGGTTGCCTTAAGTTTGCATGGAAGACTGCGATTTGTCTGCACTCGTCTTTTAGTCTGAGCAGTAGTGAAACTCGGAAAAAGTCCAATGCAAACTGGAAAATAACATTTGCCCTACTGCTGCAACCAATGCGCAGCTTTTACTTTGAAGGCAAACTTCCATGCAAATAGGCAGCTGCAGTCTGCTAGTGATCAAAGCAAATATGTAAAATGTCAATTAAATCACAAAAATAAGCAGTGAATTAACATGTTTAATGTAAAACATGAAAAAATGACCTGTGAATACGCACAATTTTTTCTTTTTCCACACAAGAGAACTGCAAAAATGCAGATACAAGAGTAAATATGTCAAAGCGACTCAGCCTGGATAAGTGGAGGAAAATGGGTGGATGGAGCATAAAAACATCTCTGAGTTCAGAAGCTAAACAGGGCTGGAGGGGACCCAACGGGGGACATTAAGTGCTGTTTAGCCTGACTGTATCTCAGGTAATGCACATAACCTACTGGTTGGAAAGCTGGTAGTTCGCACTCTGCATATGTACCAGCCGGCCGGATTCATTCAGTGTTTAAAAATTAGATACGGAACAGGACATTTCCCTTTTTTAAGGGAATATTTCACCCCAGCTACTGGAATATTTTCCTGACTTGATAAGATTGTTTGATTAACTGCATTTTTCATAGCGACCAGCGGTTGCCAGGGGTCCAGTGAGCAGTCTCTAGGATGGTGGGGTTTCATCGACTGGCGTCCAGGTCTGTGAGACCGGCACAGAAGATTCAGTGTGACATCAGGACTTTTCCACAGCACGTATTTCTGCTAAGTGGGTGACCTCATGTTGCAGATGGGCTTATTTCATTCTCTCTTTGGTTTCTTATTCCTGCCAATCTAATGGCCTTAGTCTCTGACCCTCAGCATGTACTTCTAGGTAATAAGAACCATTTAACTCTCATCCTACAGCTTGTTTATAGGAGCTTAATGATAGCTCTTTAGCCCACTTAGATGTACCTGTCCTGAACTGGTTCACTCAGTCCTGTGTATGCTGTAGACTGCAGGCACCTCACTGTAGCACCTGGATTTCATTGTCCAGCTTCATGCAGACAAGTACAGTGTCATAACCGAATTATACAGTCTGTGGTCTAATCCCAAAGGAATACTTGATTCTGGCTGATGTGGTTCTTTATATCTACTCTAAAGTTATTGTCCACCGTAGAGCCGAGGAGCCGGCAGACTGCTTCCTAGTGAGGGTCGATATACAAGGCTTTACAGGGTGTAACGTGGAAAGAGAGATTAAAAATTTAGTCTTATGATCGTAACAGTACGAGTTCACAGAGGTGTTGTTTCTTTGCCTAAAGGTTGTTTTTCTTTATTTGATTCTGTGACATTTCTTAAAAGGTAAAGCTTGTAGTTTCCAGGCCGGAGTTGTGTTAGTGTGCATTATTATGTCTCTGTTAGCCGAGGTCGGTGTTATCGTTCCAGAAGTGACTGTAGCTGAAAAATGAGTCTCTGTTTGTTCAGTTTCCCTCCCTCCACCTCAGCATTTCCCAGGAAGGCAGCAGTATTAAGTACATTATTAAAGCGTCTTTGTGCTTGGCATGCCCAGTTCACAGTGTGTCCAAGTGAGCTGTATTTCAGCACTTGCCCCACTTTGGGGATTTTTTTTGGTATTCTATTGCTTCAAGGAGGTCCAACCCAACATCTGAAACAACTCCATGAACTGGATCTTCCTGGAGGGCCTCCTCAGCGGGGCCAACAAGTACTCCACAGCTTTTGGTCGAGTCTGGCTTGCCATCGTTTTCATCTTTAGGCTCTTGGTCTTCTTGGTGGCCTGTGAGAAGGTCTGGGGTGATGAACAAAAGGACTTTGACTGCAACACCCGCCAACCTGGTTGTCACAATGTCTGCTACGACTACTTTTTCCCCATCTCCTACACCCGGCTCTGGGCTCTCCAGCTGATCTTTGTGACTTGTCCATCCCTTCTCGTGACTCTCCACGTTTCCTACAGGAAAGACCGGGAGCGTAAGAACCGGCGGAAGCACGGAGAAGACTGCCCTCCTCTCTACAATAACACAGGGAAGAAGCGAGGGGGTCTCTGGTGGACCTACTTTTTCAGCTTGCTGTTCAAGATAACGGTGGATGGCATATTTGTCTTCCTGCTGTTCTACCTCTATGAAGCCCCCTTCTTTCCTCCGCTGGTGAAGTGTGGGGAACAGCCATGTCCCAATGTGGTGGACTGCTACATTGCGAGGTACCTTTCTGGTTCTAAATGGAAATCGATTTCATAATCTGAAGCCTATATTATGTGCTCTCTCTTACTCTGTTTCCCAGGCCCACAGAGAAGAAAATATTCACTGTCTTCATGGTGGTAACCAGCTCCGTGTGCATGTTCCTCACTCTCTGTGAGGTGTTATACCTGTGTGGGAAGAGGCTCCGGGAGCGCTGCGACAGAGGACCTCGCCCTGTGAGCAAAAACTCCTTCCTGATGACCAGAGTTCCCCTGAGCGGAAAGGAACACTCGGCGTACAACGAGCCTGCTCCGGAGAAGACCGTCGCCAACGGAGAACCGGGCCAGAAGGGTTCAGCCCCGCCTTACAGCGTAACGGCCTCCTGAGCGACAGCACGAGCTGTACTTTAGAAAACAAAGCCAAAATAGTCTGCTGAGCCTGCAAAATGAGCATTTTTATGACCATATGATATGGTTCTTTTAATGTGCATGAAACAGAACTGCTGAACACATTAAACTGTCATAAACGAATCCCATGAACATCACTGTTGTCCTGGTTTTTGTTAGTTTTTGTGGTTTTTAAAGTCTTCTAATATCTTACCACCCATTCACGTACGATTAGCTTTTGCTACTTAGCATGTGGCTAAAGCTAACCCAGATGGATCACTGGATCACTAACAGAGCCAGACTGCAGCTCCTATAAAAAGAAGTCAGTGCGATATCTGATTATGTCACACTCATTTTCAAAGACAAACAGCACTCCTACACTAGCTTCACACCACCTGAGCGATAGTGCGTTCCTGTTGCGTCAAAGAGCAGATTTGTAAAGTTGAGTGTGCTCATTAAGTGGTGACTGCTGCACCTTCTAACTTAAGACATCGACTCTCCGTATCTCAGGCGCCTTTCAGAGCCCGAGTCGCTGCTCAAACAAATGTTACTCAAGGCTGCAAAGGCCACATCTTCACATCGCAGTTGGCCTACGAGGGCGATAAGAAACTCTGATCAGAGAAGACAAACATTTTAAAATGGGTCGTTACGGCGACACAGCAGCAAATCACAAAGTCACACCTGGCAAACAAATTCATATCAAACCAAATGTGTGTGTTTTGTCTTCTTTTGTTTTGTTTGTCTGTATTCAGAACGATCAGGAAGTATATCGTTCTATTGTTCCGCCCTCACCTTTTAAAATGAAAGATTGAGTTTGTTATAAATACATGAATGTTTAAAATCTAATTCTGGGTAGATGCCAGAAGTGGGCACACCTCTAGATTACGACCAATCCGGTCAGAGGTTCGACTCATTCCTTCAGTAAGTCTCTTTCCCAGTCGGGACACATGAAAGTGAGGTCTCAGGGTAAGTAATGTTTCAGTCTTGTACTTGTTTATGTTCGGCCGATTTTTGAGTTTTCAGTTCAAATCGGTTTGATTTATATATATATTTGATTGAATCCCCTGAGTGATTGTGGAATCCTGTATTTGGAGGCAAACTTCAGCTTAAACTCTTCCAAAAGTAGATGAGGTAGAAAATCAAGTGGTTTTTTGTGTGCTGCAGAGATTTTGTGTTTTAAACAAGTATTTCATCAATTATTAATAGCATATTTCTTCAAAGTGCCAGATCTTGAACATAGGTGAAAATAAACTGTAAGAAGAGGGAGAGAGGTTCAGGTTTGAGAGCTGTCGAGCAAAGGTTTGATCTGAAATGAGAACACCTATCTGAGGTATCTGGAACAGACTATTTCTCTGGATGATTGCATAACTCTGCCTTTATCCTGTTCCAACTCCCCAGTTTCCAAACATCGACAGCTTAAGGAGCGTATCCGAGCCTGAACTCATGGATTGGAAGGGTCTTCAGGGTTTTCTCAGCAGAGTAAACAAGTACTCCACCGCCTTCGGACGGATCTGGTTATCGGTGGTCTTTGTTTTCCGGGTGCTGGTCTTCGTCGTGGCCGCTGAACGAGTCTGGAGCGACGAGCAGGGACACTTTGACTGCAACACTCGACAGCCCGGTTGCGTCAACATCTGCTATAATCGCTTCTTCCCCATCTCCCACATTCGCCTTTGGGCCCTCCAGCTCGTTTTCATCACTTGCCCTTCCTTCATGGTGATGCTGCACGTGGCCTACCGGGAAGCGCGGGAGCGCAAGTACCGAGCCAAGCACGGCGAGAACACTCGGCTCTACGACAACGCGGGCCGAAAGCACGGCGGCCTGTGGTGGACTTATCTCATGAGCCTCTTCATCAAAACTGGCTTTGAGGTCACTTTTCTCTACTTGCTCCACCACATCTACGATAGCTTTAAGCTTCCCAGGAAGGTCCAATGTGACGTCAGCCCCTGTCCAAATGTGGTTGACTGCTACATATCT
The DNA here is from genome assembly GCA_015052665.1 of Apistogramma diplotaenia. Taxonomy (NCBI): domain Eukaryota; kingdom Metazoa; phylum Chordata; class Actinopteri; order Cichliformes; family Cichlidae; genus Apistogramma; species Apistogramma diplotaenia. The sequence goes on from VOQJ01031002.1 coordinate 10,507, forward strand.
CGACCCACCGAGAAAACCGTCTTTTCTTACTTCATGGTGGGGGCCTCCGTCCTGTGCGTGGTGCTCAACATTTGTGAGATATTCTATATGACTGCTGCTAGGGTGCTGACGCTTAAGCACAAAGGCAGCGTCCAAACCACAAAGATCCACCCAGACGTGGACTCTGATGGTTGCAAGTCCTCTCGCACCGAATAGCCGTACACCCACAGTGGGGAGAATCGAGAACTCATCTCAGGCCTCTTATTAATGACCCATTTTATACATCGTTATGACAGTTTTTGTGCATCATTCTATGACCTGTGATGATATTATAACAGCAGCACGCTTACTAACTGGCACCCGTAAACGAGACCATATAACCCCCATGGGTTAGCACCTCCTTACCTCTCTGATCTTATTAGCTTGCATACTCCCAATAGATCACTGAGGTCTGCTGAGCAAATGCTCCTCACTGTCCCGAGGTCAAGATTAAAACTCAGGGGTGATCGGGCCTTTTCAGTTATTGCTCCCAAACTCTGGAACAAACTGCCCTTCATGTCAGGAGCTCTCCAAAGTCGACACTTTTAAAACCCATTTAAAAATCCATTTTTATTCTTTGGCTTTTAAATCAAACTGAGCCCTGAGTCCTGGATACATTACTGATGCTGGGTTTTTTTGTTTTGTTTTTTAACTCATGCTTTTATTCTTTTATATTTCCTGTCTAAAATATTATTATTATAATTATTATATAATCTTAGTTTTATGTTATTTTATTTATTATGAATGTACAGCACTTTGGTCAACGGCTGTTGTTTTAAATGTGCTTTAGAAATAAATTTGACTTTGACTTTGACTAACTCTGAGCAAAACTGACTCACGTGCTTCCTGTGGACCCTCAAAACCACCAAAATAAAGTTATAAATCTGGAGAAAATGCACGTGGGCGGTTCAGCCTCCAATAGCGCCACGGTTCCACTTGGTGGCAGTAAAGGCACATTTATATGAAAACACTCGTGTTCTCAGAGCTCTGCTGCTTTGGGTCTTTTTGTTGACTTGGGTTCCCTGACAGCCATCTTTCCTATAATTACGACATATTCGTTCACTCTTGTGGATTAAAAAAATCTATTTATTTATTTGTTTCTTTGTTTATTTAGTAATTTAAACCAGCCACTTATAGTGACGTTATTTATTTACTTTAATGGCAGCTGTCATAAGAAGCGGTCTTGATGCACCATAATTATCCGAAGAGTTTTAAATGAATGAATGAATTATTAATATGGCTACTGGTTAAATATAGACATCCTCCAATAAGTTTACAAACTCTACTTTACTTTCAAAATAAAAGCGTTTGTTTTGAAAATGAATTTAAAGAAAGAAATGTGTGTGTGTGTGTGTGTGTGTGTGTGTGTGTGTGTGTGTGTGTGTGTGTGATTTTAAAGAAGCTAAAAGATTAATTAAAATAGCGCAGCTTATCTCCCGAAAAAAATCCCGATTCATTTTTCCTCATGAGAAAGAATCCCTTTAAAGTTTTTTTTAACAATAATGTGACTCATTTCTTTTCATTATAAGAAAATGCTTTAAAAATAGTGTCAGGGCTCAGAGCTTCCAGTTAATTTGGCAAGTACGAGCATCAGGTACGGGCCACCCTCAGAGCCGTCAGTGGGAGTGTTTTATTTTGAAAAACGCGGTGCAGAGATGTCACGGTGTGTGTGACTTTCTGTCTGACCGGATTGTGGAGTTCACATTGAGAAGAGCACGCTGGAAGAAAAAGCTAATGGTGACCCGACAGAGATGGCAGACACAGGTAATGAACGCAAGTGTGGGGTTTGGACTGACTGTGCGTGTAAAAAACACGCCGTGCTTGTTTGGTGGTGGTGTGGCACCCTGGCCGCAGTTTACGAGGACTTTTTTGATACCGCATCAACTGCGTAACCGTTTAGGCAAGTCAACACCGCGCAGAGCGTTACTGTACCTGTCACACCTGTGAGCGCACGCCAAGCATTTAGTTGTTAAGCTCCTATGGCTGCAATAAAGACACACGGACAAATATGGATTTAATTCGGCTCAGTTTGGAGGATTAATCAACATAGTTTCCGATTTTTGGACTCTCCTTGAGCCTTATTCATGCCTGAAACGAGCTCTCTTCTGATTGGCTGCTTGTAGCAAACAGAAGGTTTGAACAGCAGGTCGCAGCATGCGTTTTAAAATTGTGTGTGTGTGTGTGTGCGCCATAGTCTCTTTGTGACATCATACAGAGCCATGCGTGGAAAAGTCTGTCTGTAGCCTGAGTCTTTGGGCTCAGAGACTCCTTGTACATTACCTTCTTCGGGACATGTTTATTATGAGTGTTCACTGTTGTAAGAGCTCGTGTATGAATGCATGTGTTTAGTCACCTCTTGCACACTTGCTTCGGACAGCCTGTGCTCTGCGGCTAATTATTAACACAGCTGACATCTCTGCTGTGGTTTTGACCCGGCTCCTGTGTTTCTGATCAATACAACGTGGATGATGTAAGATCATTTAAAGTCACCGTACTTCTGTCCTCCCCCTTTCATCAGGACTGTGCTGCGGCAGCCTGGAGGAGCCCAAGGCCCTGATGAAGATGGGTCTGAGCGCGGTTATAGTCGGTCACGTTAACTTCCTGTTGGGAGCGCTGCTGCATGGAGTGGTGCTCAGACACATCAGCGTCCACACGCAGGCCCGTACTCTAGTGTACGGCATCTCCAACGTGGTGGCGATCACATCTGGGCTGCTGGTGAGCACACTGGTTCTAACCAGTAGGAGAGGTACAGTATGATGATGGTCTTAAGGCAACAGAGAGAGCTGACCTGCAGAGCCACACATCCTTCTCTCTGCACAACGGGAAACTCTTTGTTTCATTCCCGGGATTTTAGGACAGACTTTCTCTTTTCCCACAAGCCTGCAGCTAAAAAAGCCTTTTGGCTCGAACTCTCAACCAGAATCCCAATAAGCTGCTCGCTGCTTTTGGATACATTTAAGAAGTTAATAGAAATAAAATCAATTAGAGGCCTCCATGAACTGAGTCTGGGCATCAAAGTCGCTGCCCTCTAACCCACCAGTGACCACAGCAAACAGCGATGTGGAGGAGAACTGTTTCACTCTATTTAAAATAGCTTTTAATGCATGATCCTGATTATTCTATTGGGCCCACATAGCTACTTGAGTATAGAAGTTCAGTACGTCAGATGTATCTGTACCTTTGACATCTCTGAGCACACACAGGCGCTCCTGCCTCAGTGATGTCATACCCCTGTAGGGGACTGATGTGCCCAATACACACAAGAACAATACAAAGACTGCTGCTGGTTAGAGTGATGTGCTGGAGGATGTTAGAGAGGTTTCACTTCTTGCTGTTTTTTTTGGGCCCGTGCCATCCTTCCTGCTGCCGGGAAGCATTTTCATACAGCCTGTGTGTGTGAAAGTAGCTCAGTGTTGCTCCTTTAAATGTATTTAGTATTCAGGGGTCATATAAATCTGTTTCCTGTGATGTGGAAAATGTGGAGCGTAGGTTTCTCTAAGAGTTTCGGTGCTTTGCACTTTGCTTGAGCCGCTCTGTGACAGTTGTGCCCTTCAGGCCTCCCAAAGTACCTTCCAGCAACACAGAGGCGCTTAAAGACGCGGCTGAAATGCTCGCGGTGCGTTTTGTTGACTTCTCCTGTTTTTGAAATGTCATGTGTCTCCTCTCTGCAGGGAGTGGTTGTTGGTGTTCTGGCCATCGTCCTGTCCAAAAACAAGAAGATCAAATCCCTGGTTAGTGTCTCTGCAGTTTGCCTTTTAATGTGACGATGCACACGTGTAGGTTCTGTTCTCTTCGCCTCGCGTTTTACACCGTTTCTCTTCCGCCGTCCTTATTGATGCCGAAGCAGCACCTCCACAGCACTGCTGCAGTCTGCCTGCATGCTTTCGCTTTGATATTTTACAGCTTTCTCACTCGCCCTCCTCCCCGTCGTGCACGCTGCCTCAGGTATCTGGATTCAGCCCTGCAGAACTGGAATGGTGTGTGTGTGTGTGTGTGTGTGTGTGCTTCCTCCTCTCTGCTTACTCAGTTTGCTGTCAGGCTGCTCAGACGGGACTGACGAGGCAGCTTGCTCATGACTGAGCTGTAGCTTGATGAACCGCTCCCGGTTCCCTTTGTTAGCGAGTGCCGGCGGGAAGCAGGCAGGGCCGAGCCACGAGGCTGCCGTTCAGACATCCGCTCATCTCGAGACGCGAGCGAACGCGGGGCGTAATTACACAAGCTGGCTGCTGAAGCTGCCGCTGAAAGCAGAGGGTGTTATTTTTACTTTGGCCTTTATTCAACAGTCATCTTCATGTGTGGTGACGCACCTTCTGAAGGTTCTGGGTTGGATTCTCCACCCAGTATTGTCATTTATTATCATGGATCAGTCATTTCTAATTGTAGCTTTATTAATCTATTCTTCTCAGATCTCCTGAGACCTGTAATTATGTGTTCTACAGTTTGAGGGGATTTGTGGCACCTAAAGATCTTCTGCTGGGAGGCTGAACGGAGACTGAAACTTTGTTTTTGGTGATGCAGACTCTGGATCTGCTTGAATTTAACATGAACGGTTATTTTGAGTTTGTATTTTGAAACCTTGTTGTGGGCAGCAGGACCTGTGTGTTGCTGCGGTGACTCACTGTTTGGACGGTGACACATTCGTGAGCCGGACAACGCTCATGTCAGCCGTCTGCGAGGGGCGGAGCTCTGCCTGCTGCCACCTTTCTTAACTTTTTTCCTTGTGTGGATTTGTCTTTGGGACCAGTTTCAGCCAGCAGCAGCTGATCTCTTCCTGGTCACTGGGGCCTACCAGGAGTCCTGCGATGACTGTGGCTTTAGCAGGTTGCCAGCAACCTCCAGCAAATACTCTGAATGGGGCCTAAAGCTGCTACCTGTAGCTTTTACTCGTGCTGGCTGGATGTTGCGAAGAAGTACTTGCAGTGTGAGGATTATGTGGTCATATTCAAATCACAGTGTGTTCTGAAAGTATCAAAGACTGCATACAAGGGAGCCTATTACACTACTGCTGTGCATTCAGGACAAACAAGGCAAGAGACGATGTCTAAGCAGCGTGTAGCAAGATGCAGGCGGGAGACTTTGATCGCTGGATTGTATCTCAGGTAGTCTAGAGCAGGACTGTGGAGAACTTAACTGCACACTGAGGAGGTGATTCAGCCATTTGACTCAGGTGTGTTGCAGCAGGGTTGCTTCCAAAGGCTGCAGGACAGCGGCCCTCGAGGACTGGGATGGGCATCCCTGCACCCTGGACGGGTTGCCAGTCTGTTAGAGACGGACACACCTATGGCCATCTCTGAATCACCAGCTAACCCCATGCATGTCTCTGGACTGTGAGAGGAAGCTGGAGAGAACATGCATACACCACACAGAAAGGCCCCATGTGGTGGATTCAAACCCAGGACACTCTTGCTGGGGTGTGATGGTGTGTTTTTCATGGGAGATGAGGTGTCCCAGTAAGCTGTGACAGTGAGTCAGCATCCACAATAGCAGGAGTGGAAGTATCACACCTGTGCTCGTCTGTGAATCAGCCCCACTGATGTTTGCTTCTCTTTCCTGCCACAGTTTCCCAGCTGGGAGCAGTTTCCTGATTATTTAAGTTGTGCTTCTCTCTTCACTTCCCCAGATGTGGTCTCTCTTCACAGTGAGTCTGCTTGCAGCTCTCACAGCAGCAGTTTCAGTCATCGGTCTCTTCGTGTCCACGGTGGAGGCCATCGTTCACGGTGGGCGGAGCCTCCTGGATCACTGCCACTTCCCCGACACCACCGACTACTCCAGTATTACCAACGAGTGTCCCTTTGACCCCACACGGATCTACGTGAGTGCATTAGTGTGCGCGACAGATGCTGAGATCAAAGGATGACCTATGACCTTTTCTGCAGCAGATGGCTCTTTGAACAGCTGACTGTTGTGACATAATCACAACAGAGGCTGTGCATCACGGCGGCAGAATTCCTTTTGTGGTGTGTGTGTGTGTGTGTGTGTGTGTGTGTGTGGGAGAAGGAGTGGGAGACTGGGTGTCTGTCACCCGGGCTGTGAGGCTGATGGACTGGTGGCAGAAACGCTGACCCGACCCTGTCAGCCTGCTCCAGGCCGTGTCCACACACTCTTACACTGTCAGGCCTGCTCAGCCTCACAGAAATATCCACACATCAGCACCACTGTGGCGTTTAACACCCACTGTAGTTGACAATGTGGCATCAGTCACCTTCATCGTAGAGCAGATTTATTCTTGGCACGAGGGGTTAATGGCAGAGCTGCTGATGCACACAGTGCAGCTTATAATTTGTAAGTAGTGCAGACAGTCCCCACTGCAGTTGTGTTCATAATCTTTCAATCAGTTATGTGACACTGAGTGGGAGGGCTCCACTCGTCTGTGTTGAAAAGGAGACTGCCATCGTGCAGCCGTGTTTGCAGCACCAACTGTCATTCATAGTGGTGGAGAGTGGAGATCACAGGGTGGAGCGTGATGTTTGTGTGTTCACTGACTGAACAGATACGTTTCCATTTCCATCAGTTTTCATTGTTTTACAGCAATTATTACTCATGAAGTCTGCTTCTGATTGCTTGACATTCGCACCAGTGGCTGCTGGAGGTCCTTCTGTAGCTCTGGCAGGAGCAGACACTGGTGTTCCTGATGGGTTAAGGACCGTCTGTCCAGCTCTCCTGGAGTAACTGTGTCTCCTGTGCTGGGAGACACAGCAAACCTTCTGGCAGTGGCACGTATTGATGTGCCATCCTGGAGGAGCTGGACTGCCTCTGCGGCCTCTGCGGCCTCATGCTGCCAGTCAGAAAAAACGTCAGTGCCTCCACGTGTAAACACATTCCTGGTTTGGGGGTCGTCTCATTGTTGAACAGCAAAGCAGCTGACACTGATTAACACCCCCTCTGATTAGGAGGTTCAGTTTGATGCCGTAGTCCTGTGGTGTGATAACTGCGGCGGCATTTTTCATCCCCCTGAGCTACCTGATCAACAGTTGGAGCTGTAACACCTGTAACCAGGTAACAGAAGGGAGAATTAAACAGATATTCATAAACGGCATGAAGCAACTGTTTTCCAGGAATGAGGGATTGATATCATCTTTCTTGTTGCAAAGTTTGTGATAGACCAGAGTTAAACTGGGCTCCAGAGAGCCGAGCTGCTGAGACTGCAGACGCTGCTGCTCACTCGGAGCTGCGCGTTAGCTGGGGGCCTCCAACGTGGCTGCCGGAGGGTGCATTACATCACCTGAAAGTGTGTTTTGGACTTTTGGTTCTGGTACCCATACGTGCTTAGACGCAATAATGATGGTTATGCAAGCCTGATATATATA
>VOQJ01031003.1:0-13180 GCA_015052665.1 Apistogramma diplotaenia
TCATACCTTTACTTATAAATGAAGTCAATGTGCCGCTCCATTTGAAGAACAGCATCGATAACTTGTTTGTTAACTGTTTACTGTAGCTTGCTGTCTAATTCTATTATTCTGCAGCCGAGGAGTCGCTGGGATCACCAGCGCCCCCTGCCATGAGGTACGAGAACTGCATGCCTCACCTAGTGCCTTTTTGCAGCAGTTTTATGAGAAGCAGTTTTACAAGAATACATTACACACATACAGTTGTTGATTAAAAACACTGTGCATTATATACACCAGCTAAACTATAGAAATTGAGTTCATATAGTAAAAGTGTTCAAACTTAATAGCGACATGCAGAGGGACAGCAATACAGTCTCACTGCATAGCATGCAGCACAGTTAGCATAGTGATTACAATCCATAGTGAGGCTCAGTGGGCTGCTGCCTCACGCTCATCTCGGTAAATGTGAAAATTCTGCTAGTTTGAAAATAATATGGTGAAGTTAAATGGAAAATAACTTTAAAATACAAATCACTGAATAAATATAACCGTTTGATTGATTTTTAATTTTATATTTCCATGATGACAGGTGATGACCGTGATGACGGCCCCACCTGCCTCCCCTGACTGCACGTCACTCAGCCTGGCTATCATGAATAGAGTCAGAAATTGGTGTAAACATGAAAACATGAAAGCATGGACAAATCCTGCTTTGTATCAAGGGATCAGGCTGAGTGTTGATGGTAACATATTTTATAAGTGAACTGACTTAACATTTCTCCCAAGTTAGAAACAAGTTAATGATTTTGAAACCGGAGAGGAAACAAAGAGTTTTTGGTTTAAGTTAAAATGAGGTTCAAGTTTAAGACCAGTTGAAGCCAAAATATACATCTTATGCACTGGTAGGTTTAAAAATGGAACTCCAAAGTTCATTATGCATTTTTATGAAAAGTAAATATTGTTTCCTTATCCACAATGCCATTTGAATCATGCTTTCTGTTCAAGCATCAGGAGTCAGGGATATGACTACCTTAACAAAGGCTGGTAGTGGTGTTTCTCAATGTCTGCTATATTGTTTATAGTCATAAAATACTAAAGGCTCTGAAAAGTGGTCTCATGCACCCTTTCCACTAATAAGGTTATTAGAATGGAGCCAGGTCCAGAGAATTGGACTGCCTCGGCCACGAGGGACATCGACAGCAATCATACACTTCTGTTTACTCCACAAATTGGCCCCAGAGAGGGGCATGGGCATCTATAGCACCTAGTTAAAGTGATTGAGGTGACTCCAAGCCATTGATTTTCTCTTTGTCTTCAGTGTCAAGCCTGGCCACCCTTGACCATGCATCTGTGCTCCCTGCAGGCTAGTTTAGCAGCCACTTCTTGCCTTTAAATCACATTAAACTGTGGTTAAACTTTGGCTGCAGCTAAAACCAACCATTAGTGATGACGTTATCATACTTTAAGCCCAGTATGTTTGAGTAATCAGCTGTTATTGACTACACTCTGCTCATAGCATTAGGATTAAACTTGAATACAAATTCAAATCACACTTTAATAAGTGCATCGATGATACAGATTAAACCAAACTGAATGAAAAACACCTCATTCCGAAAACAGAACAAGCTAAAGGTTAGATTTTTCCAATAAGACAGACATCCACTGAAAGAATCAGCAAAAAAGCCCCAAAACCTCCCAATTCCGCTCTCTAAATACCAGACCAGCTGATGAGTAATGACGCCTATTTTTCTTTCAATTTCCTCTATATAGTAAAATCACCAGAGTGTGACACTTCATTAAGTTAATTAGGGTAACTTAATTACAGTCTTTCACAGGTCAAGCATGACGCTTCTGATTGATGGCACAGCCTGTAAAGGTAATCTTCTTGCGAATTGAAAAACCTTCATTAACTACAACAACACATCAAAAAATTATGAACACTTAAGGCACACTGAGCACATAAACAGCCTGTAGTCCAAACCGGCAAACACTGGCATTACATACACAACTGCTATATAGACCTAAAGAGCTGGATCCACTTGAGGTCATGGCAAAACTTCAAATACAAATTGTTTGCTGAGTAGGAAGAGGCCAATGGCTGCGGAGGAAGTGAAGAAAATGAAACTTTTAGGCCATAATTTCAACAGTTGCAATCCTTTTGATGAAAACAAGACTGAGAGCAGCTGAAGCAGTGCATCCTACACAAATTCACAATTGAGCACTTTAAAAATTGTCTGAACAACTTTAAGAGCTTTTGGCATTTCAAACCTTTTATCCAAATCTTCCGGTCTGATTCACCACAGAGCCGAGTATGCCAAGCAGTGCTGTAGGGTGTAAATAAAGCCTTAAACAAGTGGCCCTTTGGCACGGAAACAGGGTTGAATTAAACGGCATCCATATATTATGGGTAGACTGTCACTTTATTACTGAAATCAATTTGGTGAGGGCCTGGGGCGTCAGGAGGAAGGATGTAGCCTTGGTGAGAGTGAGGTTTATCAAAGCCAAGCAGGCTGAGAGAAACACAGCATCTATAATGAACTCAAGGGTATCCAATAAAGTTTTATTTTCCCTTTGCACAAGACAAATGTAATGGCACCAGCATTCAGTGTCACATCTTCCTGCAACACTGTAAAACCAGCAGCAGTAATAATGTAATAGCTCAACAATACCAAGCAAATCAAAGAGACACGTCATCAAAAGTTATCCATCAGAGATTAAAACGTTTTCTATTACCTTTAGCAAGAGACAAAAAGAGAAATGCCTACAGTAACAAACACATGCACAACAAAGTTACTGTAAATTAAACACAGACAAGAGTCAGAAAGTTTTGCAGTGGCTCCAGTCAAAGTCCAGACCTCAACTCAATTAAAACTCTGCAGCAAGAGCTTATGAGAGCTGTGCAGAAATGAGCGCCTTCAAACCTCAGTGAACTGAAGCAATATATTCCTCCAGAACAATGTAAGAGACCGATAAGGTCCCACAGAACACAACTATTTCAAGTTCTTGCTGGTAAACATGGTTTTACAAGCTATAGAATGACTGAGGGTGCAGAACGTAGCTGTGGGAATCATTACACTCCTGCAACTCTGCACCAAGTGAAGCTGCTTCCCCCATCCTCTCACTAACTGCTGCCTGGATTAAAACAGGTGTGTGTGTGTGTGTGTGTTTCTTTTTTCTTGGGGGGGGTTGTCTGTGTGTGGGTGGGGAATGTGCGGCTGTGTGTCTCTTCTTGTACCATTCTTTGAAACAGACTGTCAAGCGGATGGGTTACCCATCCTCACCCGACTATCTAACTGAATCTCAAATGCAAGGATCAGGTAATATTCTGCACTTAATGCTGGCATTTAAGAACCCCCCCCTCCCCCCACAGGCAAAAATAGTGTGTGCCTTGGCATTTTAAAGCAGATGATAAAACTTCCCTTAAATACAGCTCTCATCTCAGAGTGCTTTTTAGATGCCCTTCGTGGAGTCAATTATCTCCCCACACTTGCTATTACTGAGACACTCTGAGCACCTTGCGCCTGAAAAGGTCTGTACACCATGCTTTCTCAAAAATGTCACATTCTTAAAAGCCTCTCAAAATGTAGACCCAGCAATATTAGAAATGGCACACACGTGGATTCTTTTATCCATTTGTTGTTTAAACAAGCATCTTCACTGGGCTGGATGAATTCAAAGCGAAGAGTAAAAATCCTTCAAAATCAGAACCCATTCAGTCCTGATGCATGTTAACGAGTTACTTTTTAAAAGCAGACGTAAACGGATTGTCATAACCGAAAAGATACTGAATAAAAGTCTTTCCCTGCTCAGGTAAAAGGTGAGAATAATGCTTGTATTCATTTTTCATGTCAGTAGTTTAAACATTCTCACCATGAAATTCAGTCCTGCTGTGAGCATAGAGGGTCTCCTGTTTGATGCAAACAAGCGGGAAGAGACAGGAGCAGCTTCATGGCGACATCATACACGAATGAGATACAACAATATACAAGGAGACAGAATCAAAGATGAAACAGGAACTGACTGTAAAGGTGTTCAAAACAGGAAATAATATAAAACTGAATAAACAATTAAAGGACAAAACCTTTTAAATCCACTTCCTGTGTGTATGTGAAACATCAGTGTTACAGAAAAGATGTTTATACACTGATGTAAAAAAAGTCACAAAAGTGAGTAAAATTGACTGTTAATGTAGCTTTGCTCGTACAAGATGGAGCAGTGAAAATGTGAGTAAATTCTATTTTGGATTAGTTTGATCTGCCGTCTAAATAATAATGATAAAATGATTTGAGCTCTTAATAAACATGCAAATAATCCTTTTCCTCACAGGAAGTTTGGCTCTCAATTCTTATTTCTGTCTAAAGAAAAGATCTGCAGTGACGCGAGAATTACAGCTTAACTCACAAGGCCAAGATTCAAATCAATTCTACGTGATGGACTCGTCATGATGCTGGATTTCCTCAAATCATCAGAATGTACAATTCGTAGCTAACATCCACTAACCAATCCATTATCAGTCAACACAATCTCCAGTACACACCTCAGACCAAGATGTTAGCATCAGATCCTTCAAGTGCTTATGCACACGTTCTACATCTGTTTCTATGTATTTTCAGCACTAAATCAAGTCCACAACCAATTTTGATTCACCAAATAAGCTAACATGCCAGTGCAGAGAGGGAGAACATGCTGAAACACAGAAAGATAAAAGTACAGCAATCACGAGTTGAAGTAGCAGTAAATCAGTCAGCTGTAGCCACCGCATCATGAAATATTCCCGTTTCATCTACACGCTGAGTGTTGAAAATTAACAACTGCAAATGTTAAAACTAATTTGATTCTGATAGATTGTTATAGAGGGACTGCTTAACCTTGAAAGAGAGATATCACCTTTAGGTTTTCCTTTTAAGTGCATATCTTTAACATGCGATTTAGCATTTCCACTGTGGCTTTTACAATTCCCTGCTGCTGCACCAGCATCAACCATTTGCTGCATAGATGGGTTTAGCAGGACTGTGCAGTAGATTTTAAAGAGATGGGAATTCAGATGTATTTAATTAGATGGATGCTAGCCATTAGTACAATTCCACACAATAAACTAAACAGAACCTGAAAGACCAAAATATCCTGGGGTGATGTTATTGTGGGCTGTTTGTAAATCTATATTAAATGCTGCTTTTAAGTATATATCTTTATGATGCTGAAATTAACTTCACGATTAACGCGCTAAGTGAAAGGACACTAGCATAACTGAACTGTTCCCATAGTAAGTAGGGGAGCACGAGTTCACATGTTTACATTACATAGTCAGTGATAAAAACCGGATTGTTTAAACGATGAATTAATATGCAAGTAACTTATTTTTAGAATTTGTGAGAGAATTATCTGTAATTACTTTAGTCTGCATTGAGTTAGCCATCAACAGTTATTGCTTTAATCTGCCATCCCTGAGTATAAATAATATATTAAAAATATTCAACATCAGATTTTAAGAACTGAATTGCATTGATAAATTAAAAAAGAAGAAAACAGCATTAACAAGATCACATATTGTAAGTACTTGCACTACTTTCTATACATTTTAAATTGTAAATTTCCAACACTTTTAATTATAACGCTTCTGAAAACTGATTTACTAAAATCAAACTGCCAAACTGCAACTTTGGGCAGCCAACCCAGGCCTGGGCTGTCCGAAAAATCCTCACAGAAGGTTTTGATAAAAGTTCCAAGACCACAATTTAAAAATAACACAGAAATGTCCTGCAGTCAAAACTCCACTTTTAACTTTTCACACATAAAATATCAAAGTAAAAGCATACTGAAATATGCCATGTGACTAATTAGTGTCAGCAGGATTCTACTGTCATAACGTCTAGTGCAACAATTTTTTAATAGTTGATATACAATTAACTTTTTTTAGCTCAAACCTCTCCAGTGCAAAGGCAATCTAAACGGTTAAAACAGGTAAACTAATTTTAGCTATTTAGTTAATACAGTTTTGTTTTATGATTACTTATTATGATGTTAACATTTTTTTAAGTTACACAATTATGTAAAGGGATGAGAAGTCACATTGTAGTCAAAGAACTGCCAGTTAGTTGTTGATATCTGAGAACTGAACCAAATGGTTCTAAATCAGACTTGAGCTTTAATTAAATGATTTATGTTTTTTATATTGAAATCTAAATCAGATAAAACTGTAAAATGAAATTAGTAGCAAGTAGAGCACCATATAAAATACCATTTCTTTTGCATTCTGAGAAGCATTCAGACTGTATGCACACTCACTTTGGATGAGGAGGTGTCACACTCTTGGCAGATCCAGCCATATCCCGTCTGCTTGGGGGATTTCTTTAGCGGGGGATCCAGACATCCAAAGTGATAGCAGAGTTGACACTCATCACACCTGAAATGCAGACAAAGAAGAGCATGTTATGTCCCGCATTCATAAAGCACAGGTTTCCCTGCAATGATGAGGCCAGCACAGGACTGATAGATGATGACCAGTCTGTTAGTCGTAAGAGATTGGACTTTTTACTCCGGGCCTCAGTGCCCGGTGACCGCTGGCTAGTGCTAATAGCAATCTCTTCCAATAGCTAGCAGCTAAAGTTCTCAGCCCACCACAGCCCCCTAGCTAGAGCCATGCAAAGGCCCTCTTATCACTCTATTCCCTTAACCGTGCTCATCAACTGACTGACCAATATTTCATATCAATGTGCAGATAAATACAGGCCTTGTAAAATGCTAAGGACAGACTGACTAGAAGTCCTCAGGTAAAGCAACAGGGGTCAAATGAAATTTATATTTCACATGTAAGACATTTTCAGTTGCAGCTTTTTTTAAACCAAAAACCACATAACAATTTTTCTTTTTGAGGAAATTAAATGTTCACATGCACAATCTCACGTCAGGATGGCCTTACATGGTTCTGTTCAAATTACCGAGATATATCTACTAAAACCCCTAAAGCTCATTAATTAATATAGTTTCCTTAACTAGTGGTTAACTGGGCAGCATAGTGTCGAATCAACTAGCCAGGTGTGTGGCCTTTCTGTGTGAAGTGTGCATATTCTCCCAGTGTACTCCAGTTTTAAGGGTACCTGTAGTGCATGTCATCTACTAAGCAGAGGCTTGTGGTTGGATTCCTGGCTGCTCCAGTCTGCATGCCAAAATATCATTGGGCAAAAATACTGAACCTCAAGTAGCTCTCTGGTGCATTCACTGGAGCACGAACCAGGAAATCTGGCACACAGAGTTTATGTTGAGAAAAAAAAAATCACTATAGCAGCCCCACAAAACAAACAGGAAGGCAGCCATCCTGGCCTGAAATTTGTCCTTTGCCAAGTCAGCAATATTGCACATCTTGTATTTGAATGAACTACTGCAAGGGTGTTGGGGTGTTGTAGGGTGCTGAATTTGGCCTTCAGTTTGGTGTTTAACAGCCTCACCTTTAATGTATTCACTCGCACATTCTTTCCCTGATTTGTCCCAAATTTTAATCACTTATGTACAAATCCATCTTGAATCTAAAAATGCAGAAACAATGGCATTTGCCACAATTGTGCCCCCCTACATAATGAAACAAAGATTTAAATGGAGAGAAAACCATTTAGTTGATGATAAAAGTATGAAATTTTATACAAACATTCTGTACATCATCCTGATCAAATAGGTCAGGCAAGCCCATGCCTCATTTTGCATGCCATATTGCCGTGGCCACACCCCTAATGTCCCACTGTATTTCAATGAAAAACCTGACATTTCTGCGTTACACACTTTATTCATTTCTTTTAAGCTGTACATTGTTCACATTTTCACCAAAGACCTTGGTGATGTTACATTGCAGAGGGGTGTGGCCCCGCTGGCATGGCGAGCTTCAATCTTTTGCTGTGACATTTAAATTGCCTCTCATTGTCATATACTTTCTCTCATTGCTCTCAAACTTCAGAAGTGTGATAAGGGCCCACCCCTGAAGACATCCACATGACATTATAAACATCACTGCTTTGATAAGAGCTCCAACCTGAACACACTGATATGCTTGTCCAGAATTGCCCAAAAACACTTCTTTCTATAGAACTCTACAGTATATATTTTCCTCCACCACCATAATCCTCCATCATTATCTTTGAAGTGAGAGCACAGCTGGTTGAGTTAGTGTCAGGTGCCAGAAATGATCAGTGTGACAAGGATAAATGTTTTGCTATGGGTACATGTGACTTATTTACTTGGTCCCAAGGTTAGGGCTTTTAGACTTTATTCCATATAAGACCCCTCAAATTAGTGGTAATTAAACAATTGTTTAAAAAGCCCTTATTTAATCCAGATGTCTTAGCTGATTATATACCAATTTTTAACTTTTAGTTTTAAGTTACAACAATTCTTGAAAGACTGGTTGTCCAAAAAGGAAGATTTGAAGAGTTTCAGTCAGGATTTAGAGCAAATCGTAGCAGAGAAACAGCACTGGGGAACGTTACAAATGATGATCTTAAAGTCTCTGACAGTAGACTCGTCTCTCTGCTTGTCCTGTTAGACCTCAGTGCAGCATTAGATACTGCTGACCACAGTATTTGACAGAGATAAAAACATACTGATGGTATTAAAAGAACTGCACTGCACTGACTTGAATCATATATATCTGATAGATTCAAATTTGAGCATGTAAAGGAGAGACTTCTTTACACATAAAAATCACGAGTTCCACAGAATAATCAGGCCCCATCTTATCTTAAAGACCTCATAGTATCATATCACCCCAGTAGAGCACGTCGCTCTCAGACTGCTGGCTTACTTGTGGTTGCTAGGATACTTAAGAGTAGAATGGGAGGCAGAGCCTTCAGCTTTCAGGCCCCTCTTCTGTGGAACCAGCTCCCAGTTTGGATTCAGGAGACAGACACCCTCTCTACTTTTAAGATTAGACTTAAAACTTTCCTTTATGATAAAGCTTAGAGTTAGCGCTGGATCAGGTGACCCTGAACCATCCCTTGGTTGTGCTGCAATAGGCCTAAGCTGCTGGGGGGTTCCCATGATGCACTGTTCCTTTTCATTCACCTCTTTTCACTCTGTTTATATCCCACTCTGCATTTAATCATTAGTTATTTTTAATCTCTGTCTCTCTTTCGGAGCATGTCTTTTGTCCTGTCTCTCTCTCCTCAACCCTAACCAGTCACAGCAGATGACTGCCCCTCCCTGAGCCTGGTTCTGCTGGAGGTTTCTACCTGTTAAAAGGGAGTTTTTCCTTCCCACTGTCACCAAGTGCTTGCTCATAGGGGGTCGTTCTGACTGTTGGGTTTTCTCTGTAATTATTGAGGTGACTGTTTGTTGTGATTTAGTGCTGGATAAATAAAATTGAATTGACCCGCACGCTTCATCTCAGAGTCTACATGTTCTAGACACTGTGTATAGTAGAGCATTAAGATTTATCTCAAACTCGAAGGCTCTTACTCGTCACTGTTTGCTGTATGAGTGTGTTGGTTGGTCCTCCCTTCATGCACACAGATTTAAGTACCAGTGTGTTCTTATATATAAGGGTGTATTACAGAGGTCACCGATAGGCAGACCTCTGTAATGATGTCTCAGGCGGAACCGAACCTACTATCAAAACAGAAACGACAACTTAAAATCTTGTTGAGCGCTTTCTGGTTTACTGGTGCAGCTTTTATGGTCCTTACGGTAGTGGTGATGCATCTGAGGAAACCCACAGACTAATTGCATGTGAGTTTGGCCAGATCACATGATACCACTGCCGGTTCCAGTCATTCGGTTAACAAAATGGTAGTTGAGACTGAGAAGGGCGAAGAACCGGGCGAGTGACACGGACAGAAGGAGAAAAAGGAACAAATATTGGTGTCTAAAAAACGAAAAAAGCGGACAGTGCAAATCCAGAATGGACAGAATCGCTTCTCTTTATATTTCCCACTGGTAGTACTAAACCAGTGTGTCTGATATGTTCATAAACACTTATTGAAAGTGGAAATGTGAAATGCCATTATGAGACAAAGCATAGTTTTGAGCAAACCTCCCCACTGAAACCAGAAGTAAGGTCAGAGAAAATACAGTCTCAAAGCCCAGTAAGACCAGTCCACCAGGATCCTGAGCCACACAGTCACTGCTCAGCAACTTCCTCCATTTCTTTCTCTTCTGAAGTTAGGCACTGAGAACATGCACAGCTGTCATGTTTTAAGAATATTAAACATCAGAAATTAGATGTTCATGTTTAGCTCTTTATTTTACGACATATATTGTCATAAAGTACTTGAATAAGACTGAATTCATTTCATTTGCCAGGCAAATCAATGCATACAGATGTTGGCTCAAACAGTGTGTATGTATATATATATATATATATATATATAGATATATATATATATATATATCTATATCATTTGTTGTCTGTTTCCAAGGTCAGGACTGAGACAGGAAAAAGAGTGTTCCAATTCGCTGCTCCTTCTACATGGAATGGATTACAAAAATACCTAAAACTTCAGGACCTACTTTCAACACGAGACACAAATTATCTGTAAGTGACTAAATCGAGCTGTGGATGTTTTGTTTTGTTTTTAATAACTGGCTTTTACACCTAATTATTCTGTATTTAATTATCCTGTTGACTTGTATGGATAATTTGTCCTTAAAATTCCATTAATTGCACTGCTGCTGTCTTGGCCAGAGCATTTTTGAAAACTAGATTTTAATCTTAATGTGTTTTACCAGGTTAAATAAAGGCTAAATACAAAATAAATAAAAACTATTCAATTTCTATTAATTCAGATAAAACAGGTGATTGTACTCAGTCCTAAAAATCTGAGAAACATGGTGTCTAACCAGATACTTTGAATGGCATTACCTTGGCCTCCAGTCACAGTGAAGAATCTTGGAGTCCTGATGATCAGGATACGTCCTTCAGTGTGCACACTGACGCAGGACTGCCTTCGTTCATTTGTGCAGTATGGCAGTATTTGTCACGTCTGTCCTGGCTGTTTGGTAATTGTTGGGGTTTCTTTCTAACATTTATCTTACCATATAAAGTGTCTTGACGTGACTGCTAAGTGAATTTGAATTGAATTATAATCCTTAAATTGAATATGTACAGTACCAGTCAAGAGTTTGGACACACTCAGTGGGTCCAAACTCTTGACGGGTACTGTACTGTTCATAGATGTGTAACAAATACCAAATTGCTAAAACATGTGGTACATTATTTAAAGGAATTCTTGAACTCTATTAGAACCAAATATACATACAGATATTGCATCGTTAACCTGATTTAAAGATTCTTATTTATCTCAGATGCATAATGAGACACAACTATTATTCATATAGAGCCGAAGCCTTCGACAAGTTTCTCTCTTCACCTTAAAATGAAAATGATTTATTAAGAAACTGTACTCCACAGTGATTTTCTTACATTTTGTGGTGGCTGTTCAACCTGTGATTTTAGCATAAATATCATGAAATCACTTTACATGGTTTCTCCAAAAAGCTGTCTGTGAATGATTTATGGCAGCCAGCGTTTGAATATCAATTCCTAGTCTGCAGCAGTGATGCCAGCTTTGGGTTGGATGTGTGTGGAATTAGGCAGTTTGACAGTATCAGTTGTGATGGCTGTACGGATAAACACACTATGGGGGATAGCTAAAGTGCCCGAGGCTTTGATGGAGCTAAAAACAAAAGTTTGACTCTCAACAAGAGGGACTGAGAATACTGTCTGTCAGATCTCATTCAGCATGCTTTTGCCTACTTTAACTGAGTGCCAATAAGTATTGCGAGTATGTGCAAACCTCCACCCACAGTAACATCTATGTACATTCAAAGTTTCATGATACACTTCCATGAGACACTTCCAAAAGAAAGGACTCATACTTATCAGATGACTCAAGTGCAGTAAAAATTCCACTTTTATGAAAACAGATAATGGATTTAATTTTCAAACACAAAAAAGTAACATTTCTCCAAATATTTATACAGTAACTTCCAATGATGGGGCACCATTCAAGACTTAAAGTTGCAATATATGTTTAAAAAACAATAAACAAAACAAAAAAAAGCACAATTTGATGCTAAGAAGTTATATCAGACTTTTGTGTGTTATGTTGCATGGATTACTATAAGGTAAAAAAAAGTTAACATAACCTTATGTCATGTGTCACTTTGCACTTCATTGCTCCTGCTCTCCTGTATTTGAAGAACCAAGTAATTACACATTGTACTTCAGGATGGTAGACTGAAAAACTGCAGTACAGAACATGATCAGTGGAGAGCAGGGTCAATGATACCAGCTAGGGTATGCTTTTGCCCTTGTCCCACATACTACCTGCATCTCCTCCCCTGCCACTGACATTAGGCGACACACAACACAGGTTTGCTCCCAGCAGCAAGTCAGAAACGTGTAGCTCATCCTGCAGGTTGGTTGTTGGGTGATTTCTATGCTGCAGAGGTGTCTGCCTGTGTCTACTACACAGATATCCAGTGTTATGTACATAATGATGGATGTAGCTTCAGTAGCTCAGAGCTAAGTATTACAAAAAACAGTGACTCCAGAGAAGGTAAATTTTATGACGCCTCAAACGTGGTGTTAATATTTCACAACCACAGGCTCCTCTAATCGTCTGAGGGGTTGAAAATTACGTTTAAACTTCAAGTGTGCCGGGAACAATAACCAGCATATGTCTGCAGACGGGCTTCAGGAGGGTGCAGCTAACACAACGCTGTGCAGAGATGATTCATCACACACCACAAGGAGCTTTGGGATTGGCTAAATTTCCAGCCTTTGACTGTTTAGATTTCCTGTCATGTAAAGTGTGTGATCCCAGATCTTTGCAATTAACCCAAGAATCGACAGCATCTGCATCTGTTTACATGGAGACTGGCCAGATTTTAATAAGCATTTAAAGTTATGGAATGTTGCCCCCTGGCACTCGACTAGAAATACCTGTGAAAAAGATATGATGCAGCAAGGTTTTCACATTAAGCAGCGTAGATTTACTACAACCAGAATAGAAATTTAATTGGCATGGGTAATTGGCATCTTATGAGTTGTAGGGGCATAAGCTAACAGCTGCTGCACATTAGCACAAATATGCCAAAACAGGTGGATCTCTTTGTCTCTCACATTCTCACACACACACACACACACACACACACACACACACACACACACACACACACACACACACACACACACACACACACACAAACACACACA